>PVJX010027528.1:0-24779 GCA_004027295.1 Dolichotis patagonum | reverse complement strand
TTTAAGAGATCTTCCCTTTCATGACCCCACATTGCAAGCCTGTGTTCAATTTTTGATAGTCTATCTTTGGTTTCTTTTAAGCAGTTTTGCCAGCTTTCTATGGAGTCTTTAGTTTCCTGATAATCTCTTTGAATCTGTTTCATGAATTCTAGGTTTTTCCTGAATTCTTCATTAAATTTTTCTCTCCATTTTTGTTCCTGCATTCTTCTGTCTGTGTCTTCTTGAGAGGTGCCCAGCCCTTCTTTTATTAATCTACTTATCTCTTGTTTAATTTGAATTAATATTTCAGTTTTGGTCCCGCTTACAAGGTCCTGAAGACATCTCTTTATGTCCGCTAATGCTGTGTTTGATGTTGCATTTTTGCTGCCCTCAATCTCTTTTGTATTTACTTCTCCTATATCAATGTTCTCAGGGTTGGGGGCTGGGAGTTGTTTCTTATTTCTTCCTTTCGTCATGTTTTTGGTTCCTTCCATAGACGTGTACAGTGTAATGCCCAGACTCTTTTCTTGTTGGTTAAGGCTCCTCTAGAGGGCGTAGGCTAGGAGCTTTAGCCCTCTTCAATAGGTTATCAGAGATTAGAGTTCACCCACGGGCAATGTGCGCTAGTTCCTCCCCTCCAGGGCAGTCAACCTTTGCAGGCCTTCACTGAGTCAGCGTGCACTGATCTCAGGGAAGTATTATTGTAGCAACTCACTGTCTCCCCGCCAGGGGCGCGGCCTAATCCAAGCAGATCCCACCAATCCGCTCGGCTAGGGGAGCAACCAGCTGAAGCCACTTCCTTATGGAGTTAGGGCTGTCCTGCCCAAATCCAACATGTCGCCCAGTCGGTTTCCCCTTTCCCATGGGAGGGTCTCATTCCCACCACTCACCACGTGCCGATGCCCGTCTGGAGAACTGCAGGACTCCCCGACCTCTGACTTCAGCGCAGTTGCGGTGGGAATTCACGGGGCCTCTGGGTGGGTCGAGCGCAGGGCTGGTCCGGGTGAGCTGGATGCAGGGCTGTTCAGCTCCGCGCTCTGGCGGCTCAAGCCAGTCGCTACGGTGCGGATTGCTTGTTCAGGTCGAGCAGGAATTCAGGCGTCTCGAGGAGGGTGCCATGTTCGCTGACCTTAGCTTCTCTGATGGTAGTCCCAGGACCTCATATTTGAGTGGTTTTTTGCGGTTTAGTTTTTCCCTGAGTTGTGAGAGTCCATCTCTATCTGTTTGGGTCTCTCTAGGGTGTTTTATTCTGCCATTTGACCTGTCTCTCAGAGAGGGTCTCTCTCCTGCTATCTACCAGTCTGCCATCTTGTTCAATCGAGTGATTGACTTTCAATTTAGAGGTAGAAACGATAGTCTGTCAAGTGCCAAATTGAACAGTAATGCAGAAGACAGTGATAAGATTGGGAGTCAACTGATAGAATTTAAGATATAATGATTCATCCTTGAGTCTTTGTTTTTTCAAAAAGTCTTGGTAACTAGAATTTGTGATCTCTGCGTTGAAAATTTTAAGTCAAAGCTAAGTTTTATCTGTAATCTAGAAGCACACTTAAATTCAAATCATTTAATCTTTTAAGGTTGTAGCTGCAGTACAGTTATATTTTGAACTGGTTTCCCCAGTCTCCACAGGCCAGGACTACTAGAGGTGAGCAGAGGAAAGGCCAGAAAGTGAATAAAGCTTCTTGTGTATCTACGGTCCCATTCCCCTACCTTTCAGACCAGGCTGGTAAGCTATGTGTCTTCACTGATTGCAGAATGAACAAAAGGAGGTATTTCTGCATAACCCATGAGCCATCTGGTGTTCCTGTCTTTTCTTCAGTCTTTGTCAAGTACCTCCTGTTCAGAAGGGACTGTCATAAGGAGGGGAAAGAGAAGAACACTGAATTAGTGATTCTGTTCTTCAGGATCTTAAAATGTAGTACAGAAAAGTCCCTTAATGTAAGGGAAATTGGGAAAAGAGGGTAGTATTTATTGAGAATCTATTATGTGCTTGGTTTTATATATTTCAGAAATAATTTGGGTACTTATTTATTAGGTGCTGTTTTAACTAGTTGAACTTTGGCCTCCAGCATTCTTCCATTTAACTTTGTAAAGCAGATGTCATACTATGGAAGAAAATTGAGATTCTGTTTTGTTATGTGTATTAGTATTCATTCCTTGTATTGGTATTATTCTGTGATATGGATATACTATAATTTAATTGTGTATTCTGTTGATGGATATTGGGGCTGTTTCCAATTTTGGGCAATTGTGAATAAATGGGATGAACATTTGTATAAAATGCTTAGCTTTCATTTTCATAAATGAGAATACTGTTTTCAGGGATGTTAAATGACTTCTCAGGGTCACATAGCCAGTGAGTTGACTGACTGATGACTATACTCTCTTTAGTATATCGTGTTTTCTCCAACTCTTTAGAGGCCAAGGATGCACTTAAAGTGGTGTGGGAGTTCATACAAAGGCCTGTCAGCAGGAATATTAGAATGCTGATATTAGAATTACTGCCTGGGCTGGGGGTACCTTGGAGCAGAGGGCTTGTGGATCAGGAGCAGACCCTTGCTTACACCCAGTGCCGGGAATAGAAGTAGTTTTTTCAAAGGCCAATACTCTTAGATGGCTTTGAAGAATTGGTAGGCTTTGAGTGTGTAGAAGGTGAGAGGATCAAACAAAGTAACCAGAGATTTTATGTGTAGTAGGGTTGCGTTCATCAGTAAATAAATAATGTCTGCTCAGTGTCACGTGCTAGTCTGTGTTCCAGGGCTGTAGCAGTAATAGCCTGTAAACATCGCAGATGTGTTCTATTACAGGGTGGTACACAGCACACTTAGTAAGTAAATGACATGTAGTTTTAAGTATTCTAAAGGGGGAGGGAGATGAGGAATGTCAGTGGTGGTGGACAGGTTGCAAACCACTATATTATTATAATTGACAAAAATTACACAATATAAATTTATAGTATACAAAGGTATGTTTTTAAATTTTTTTTATTTTTAAAAGAAAAAAGTCAGAAAAGAAAAACAAAAAGCAAAAGAGACAAACAACAACAAACCCAAAACAGTAACAATATAGGTTTTCAAAACAGAATGAAAGAAATTTAACAATGGTTGTTATATTGTTTATTGTTATTTTTTTCAAAGAAAGAAAGGAAAGAATTAAAAAAATAGAAAAACAGAAAGAAAGGTAGAACAATACATAATTCAAAAAAAGTAACATCATAAAATCGTTCGTTGATACATTACACATTGTCATCTTAAAAATAGTTGCCAAAGTCACAAAATCAAAGCACAGAAAGTGGCTAGACACTCAAACATTGACAGTGCAAACCCTTCTGTTCAATGATCCAACAGAAATTCAGTAATATGGTCATGTATCTTACACACTATACATACTGTTACATCCTTTAGAGCACTTGTCTTCCCTTTCACTTTTATGATATCTATTATACTTTTTGGATCCCATTACTCTGTCAGTTTTTATTATTTTTTTATACTAGAGAGACAATGTGATACTTACTAATGTGAGTCTTGTTTATTTCACTTATGAGGATATTCTCAAGTTGCCTCCATTTACCTATAAGGCCTCAAGATCATCCTTTTTATAGCTGAGTAATGTTCCATTGTATAAAAATACCACATCTTTTTCATCCATTCCTCAGTTGATGGGCATTTTGGTTGTTTCCAAGATTTAGCTGTCACAAATTGTGCTGCTATGAACATGGGTGCAAGAAAAAAAAAAAAAGAACATGCATGCACACATACCACTGTGACATGACCTTTTCAGTTTTTCTGGGAAAATACCCAAGAGGGGAATAGCTGGGTTGAATGGAACCTTCAATCCTTGGGTTTTTTTGTTTTTTTGGTACCGGGGATTGAACTCACGACTGCACTCTTGCAAGGCAGGCGCTTATGCCACTGAGCTAAATCCCCAGCCCCTAATCCTAGTTTTTTTAGGAATCTCCATACTGATTTCCACAGTGGTTGTACCAGTCTGCACTCCCATCAACAGTGGAAGTGATCCTTTTTCCCCACATCCTCGCCAACATTTGTTATTAGTTGTTTTCTTGATGGCGGCCATTCTTTCTGGGGTGAGATGAAATCTCAATGCTATTTTAATTTGCATTTCTCAAATAAGCAGTGATGGTGAACATTTCTTTATGTATTTATTTGCCATTTGTGCATCTTCATCTGAGAACTGTGTATTCATCTCTAATGCCCATTTTTGGAGAGGGTCTTTGAATTTGGGGGGTTTGATGTTTTTCAATTCTTTATATGTTCTGGATATAAGTCCTTTGTCTGAGGGATTGTTGACTAAAATTCTTTCCCATTCTGTGGGTTTTCTTTTTCACTTTGTTAGAGATTTCTTTTGAAGTGCAGAAACTTTTTAGTCATATGAGATCCCAGTTGTTGATTCTTTGAAGTTATTTCCCGTGTGGTTTATGTTTTATTCATGAATTCTCTGCTTACCTCTATGTCTCCAAGGTTTCTACCTACCTTGTCCTCCAGTAGATTTAGTGTTTTTGTTTCATATTTAGATCCTTGATCCATTTTGACTTTAGTTTAGTGTATAGTGATAGGCATGGGTCTATTTTCAGTCTCCTGCATGTGGAAAGCCAATTTTTCCAACACCATTTATTAAAGAGGCTATCTTTTTTCCAGTGAACATGTCTAGCCCCTTTGTCAAATATAAGGTGGCTGAATGTCTTTGTAGTAGTGTTACAAAAGTATGTTTTGATAGATATATACGCCATTAATATCCTCTCATTTCAACTTGAAGAACTCCCCTTAATGTGTTTAGTAAGGCTAAGCTACTTGGGATGAACTTGCATAGCTTTTGTAAGGAAGGGCTGCAGTTTTAAATCAGTTGCTTGCAAAGGCCTCACTGAGAAAGTGACGTTTGAGCAAAGACTGAGCAGTGAGTGTTCCAGATTGAGGTGCAACAAGTATGCATCCCTGACTCTCCAGTGTGTCTGGGAACATAAAGATGCTGGTGACTGGTAGTGAAATGAATACAGGGTGGAGAGGGAAGGAAAAGGAATAAACTCATCATATGGTGGCTGACTGAACACTGGTTTTCACCCTGTGATGGAATGGCATCATATTTATTAAAAATTACCATCTTTATTGAGATATTCATATGCAAAATAACTCACCTTTTAAAAAAACTTGTATTTGCAAAGTTGTGCAGTCATTATCATGATGAATTTTGGAACATTTTTATCAGCCCTAAAAGAAACCCTATACTCAGTGGTCACTCTTATTTCTGCCCAACACCGTTACCCTCGGTAATCACTAATCTGTGTTCTGACTCTCTGGACTTGACTGCTGTGGACATTTGATATTAAATAGGACCATGCAATATGTGGTCATTTCACTGAGCACAATGTTTTCACAGTTCATCCCTGTGGTAACTGGCCCAGCACTTTATTCCCCTTTAGAGCCAGATGATATTACATTGTATGAATATGCACATTGTATTTAGGCGTTGTTCATTGATAGCCATGGGATTTGTTCCTATCCTGCATAATGCTGTATGAACATCTGTGTATAATTTTTTGTGGGGACATATGCTTGTGTTTGAGGGACTGCTTCACTCTACTGCTGGGCTGGGATTGATCTCAGGGCCTCATGTATGCTAGGTAAGCACTTGACAAAGGATAAATGACCTAGGTTTTTGTCTTAGTTACTTTTCTCTCATTGCTAGGACAAAATAGCTGACCCTTAAAACTAAGGAAGGAAAGATTTATTTAGCTCATAGTTTGTAGAGGTTTCAGTCCATCATCAGCTGGCTCCAAAGCAAGATGACATGGCACAGGGGCAACACTTCAAGACAGCAAAAACATCAAAAGCAAAAGAGGAGAACAAGCCTCTTCTCCCTTGTACTGTAAGCAAGGTCCCCCCGTCCTGTGGGTACAGCATTCACACCATCTCCCTGCCTTGCACAGGTAAGAACCCTGCTGAGCTGCTTAGTTAAACTTCTGACCTGCCCAAGTTGACACACTCTATCAACCATACCAGTTTTTAGCCCAAAAGGGAGTTTGGGTTTAGTTGCTTCTTTTCTTTGTTCATTGGCTCATGATAGGGTTAGCCGTTTTTTCTATTCCTTTGTGTTTTAGTTAGTTTCTGTGCTTTAGATTTAAGTAAAGCTTTGGCTGCATTAAGTAGGCTCCCTGAAAGATAAGATCTATTCAACATAGACACAAAATTGGTAGAGATATTCTTATTTGGAAGGCAGAGGCAGGAGTATTGTAAGCTCAAGGCCAACCTGTGCAACAGTGAGTCTTTGTGTCTAAAATAAGTGGACTGAGGGTGTAGCCCTGTGATTCCCAGTACTGGGTGGACATAGATATTCTGTTAAAATCTCAGCCTATGAAAATTCTTTGTTTTGGTACTGGGGATTGAACTCACAACTTCATGCTTGCCAGGCAAGCACTTAAACAACTGAGCTAAATCTCCGGCCCCCTATGAAAATTCTTAAGACTGTACATTGTTTTCCATATTGAGTCAAGGCTTACTGTTGAGTCAATTCAGTGAGACCAGCATTTAAAAAAAGAAATGGAATATAGAAGGAGATACTACAGTTCATCTCATATAATTGGGGCAGATATTCCTTCATGAAACTTTTTTTTTGTTTGTTTAGACAGAGTCATGCTGTGTAGTTCTGGCTAGCCTGGAAATCATGGTGATCCTCTTAAGTGCTAGGATTACAGATATGCATTACCACGCCTGGGTCCTTAATGAAACTTTGAAGTTTAATGTATGGATCAGGATATAAAGTGTGTGCGTGCTGTAGTAAAAACGGCTTGATGATTCTAGATTGGAATATGTTATCTACTAATGTAATCAACACTTTCTTTTTTCATTTTACTTTTTAAAAATTTTATTTATATTGCTTGCTTTGGCAGCACATATACTTTAATTTATTATTGTCTTTTTGAGACAAGTGAACTTACTTTTAGCCTAGGCTGCCCTTGAACTCACTGTGATCCTCTTGCCTCAGGCTCCCAAGGGCTAGGGTTACAGGTGTGTGCCTCCACACCTGGCCCCATTTTACTTCTGTTTTTTGGAAAGCATTAAGGTGCTGCTACTCAGTGTACAGTATTTAAAGCCTGCTGTATCATAGTCTAACAGGCAATGAAAAGGAGTGATGTTTTTGAGTGTTTAATGCGAAGAGAAACTCGTGAGGATGAGCTTTGTATCTTTGGATAAATACATTTGATTTTCTGAAAATGTCATGACTAAAGGTTTATGTATATTTTTTATTCTAGGTGTCATACCCCCTGGTTTTATCTGGTAAATGATCTTGGCACAGAAGAGGTTTAAAGAATGATGGTGAGTGATCCATCTGACTTAAAGACTAACCAGGGTTTTTGGACTTCCATATTTTCTTCTTTCCTCCATCCATTTGTTACACATCATCTTTTTAAATTTAGCATTTGCTTCAGGAACTGTTGCTGTGTCTTCAGGCATGCCCTCACCCCTTGTGGGACTAGGGTAGGAGTATACGTGATAGCCAGATTCTTTCATGTATTAATAGTAAAGAGTTATGAAAAGGTACAGGCCAGTCCTGACCTGCTTTCTCATCAGGGCTCAGCCAATTCTGAAGGGAGTCCCCAGGCCAGGCAGGGCTGAGCTGGCTAGCTGGGAACTGATGTGGCAACTCTGTCCAGGGTAGGGTGCTGAAGTGAGCAACTGCCTGGCCTACATACTTTACTTTCCAGCTCAAGATTTCCAGGCAGTTCTGATTATTTTCTTAAACATCTCTGACTGAAGAAGAGGGAATGGAGTTCAGGGGGATTGCAGTCTGTCCAAACACTTCCTTTGGGAAACTTGGTGTGACTACCCTTAAATACAAGTAGATGTACTCTGATTTTCTCAGCACAAAAGCTGTGCTTATTTCCCTCCACTCATTGTCTACATGTATATAGGGGTAACAAGTTTGATTTATGAGTCTCTTTCTTTTAATTCCTGCTTACACAGTGGGTTACTGGTTTTGTATTTTGTTTTTGGTAGATGGACCCCTCCAAACTTCAGTGTGGGGCCCAAGGCAGGGCTGCTTCCTGTGGTGCAAAGATGGTAGTGCCCCTGCCTGTGACCTTTCTTATCCCTTGTACTTTACACTGCCCCTTAATTCTAAGGTTTTGAGCTTTCATATCTGTCGTTCAGTGTCATTTTCCTTCTGCCTGCTTTATTCTAAAAATTTCTCGCAGTGAGGTTATTTTGGTCATAAACTGAACCATTTGAAAGTATCTGAAGTCAGCATACTCCTTTGATCCCAAAATGCTTCAGTGCACATTACCTAAGAAAAAAGATATTTTCATAATTATATGACCAAAATTCATTTATCAAAATTTGGACATGTGTTATATAATCCAGAGCAGATACTTAAAGCTTGTTATCATCTCAGTATCTCTGAGTTTTTTATTTTGATCTACTTAGTTGTGAAGAGTCTGGTCTCCTTTAATCTGGAACAGTTCCTCAGCCTGTCTTTGTTTTTCTTGGCTTGACTGTTTTTGAAGAATTATTCAGTTATTTTGAAGAATTTCCCTTGATTTAGATTCTTTTTCTTCATGATTGGAGTCAGCATTTGCATTTTGGGCACCATGTTCCATGGTGACAGTGTATTCTCAGTGTGCTGTGTCAGGAGGTGTCTGATGGGGATGCAGCCTGCTCAGTGTTACCCTTGACTACTCAGTTAATAGAGGGAATGGCTTTTCTATTTTAAGACTTTTGGTTCTTGGTGGAAGATTTAATCTTTTTTAAAGACAGTTTTTTAAAAAAAGTTAATACAATTAGTTGTAGAGAACAGTGGGTTTCATTACTGTGTATCTGTGTATATATCAAACTAATTGTTTCCTCCAACAGCCTTTCCTTTTCCTCCCCACTCCTGATCTCCCTCAACTCCTTTCACCTCTCTTTAAAAACTTTTTTCTAGATTTCTCACAGGAGGTATTTGACTTTCTGAGTCTGGCTTGTTTTACTTAACATGACAGCTCTGGTTCTCTCCGTTTTCCTGCAGATGACATGACTCAATAATACTCCATTGTGCATGTGTATCACACTTTTCTTCATTCATTTTTCTGTTGATGATGGAAGCCTTTGTTCTTTTTTGTTTTAGGTCATATTAACTAGACTTAAATTCTTTGATATTGCTATTATTTTGGTCATATCTGGGTATATTTCTATTTCCTATATATATTTTTTTGTTTTCAGTCATTTACTTGTTTTCTGATATGCTTGCAAGTTTTTCCGAGATGGAGACTTGCTGTTACCCAGGCTGTCCTTGAGCTCCTGGGTTGAAATGATCCTGCCGTATCACTTTCCCTAGTAGCCAGGCACACACCACTGGGCCTGATATGTCTAGTAATTTTTTATTTAGATGTTAGACATTTCAGATACTCCTTGACTTACATTGGAGTTATCTTACCACACTCATTGTAAGTTGACAGTACTTCAAGTTGGAAATGTGTATACTACACTTAACCTACAAATGCCATAGCTTAGCAATAGACACTGTGTACAGTGTTGGTGTTTTACCTTTATGATCTTGTGGCCAGTGGGAGCTGCAACCTGTGGCCACTGCCAGCATTATGGAAGAGAGAGGGAAAGAGAGAGACACAGAGAGAGAGAGAGAGAGACAGAGACAGACAGACAGACACATAGACATGCTGCATAGTGCTAGTTTTCAAAAAGATTGAAATTAAAAATTCAAAGCAGGATTTATAACAAATGCATATCATTTTCATACCTTTATGAAGTAAAAGAAATCACAAATGGAGCCGTTAAAAATCAAGAGCCATCAGTATTAATTGACTGGGCAAATAATTTGATGCTTAGAATGATAATAATGTCTTCTTCCTAGATGATTCACCTTTGTTTCTTGCTGATGGTTAGGGGCACTGACAGTTGCAGTTTGTTCTAATCCATTCAAGGTTGAGATGGTTTAAAACTGGTTAATATATTTATGGTTGATTATTATTGTTAGAGTGAATTTACTTTTGATTTCCAGTCTGAAGCTTGAGATGGCTTTGGACACATTTTGTCTCCATACTTTACTTGGGTTCTATGCCATGACTGCTTCTTAGGAATTGCAAACTTACTACATAGCCCAAGTAGGCCTGAAAGTTAAGATTGTCTCAGCCTTCCAAGTTCTGGGATTACAGATGTGTCCCACCACACCAGGCTCTTGATTTATGGTTTTTAGGGTATGCTTAGAAGATAGATTTAGCAACTTATAACTTTGAGTATAGTTATAATGTTATAATGTATAGTTATAACTTTGAGGATAGTATATAATGTGCTAGAACAGCATCCCTCAAGCATAGTTGCTCAGACTAGATGTTTATTTTTCTCTTATAATCCAGCCTGTCTCAGTTTTATCTTTAGCACGATGTGAAATACCAATAAGAACTGACAAAAGTTACCATAAATTACTGAACAGGATTCCAGCTCATCATCTTGTAGTACTTGGGAAATTGTACCAGTTACATGGTTTGTCAGTTAAGTTTTGTGGTTTGTGTGCCAGCATTACTGTTCATAGAATTTTAGTATACTCATGGTGTTCATTGGTAATCTTTTTTTTTTTTTGGTACTGGGGATTGAACTCACGACCTCACGCTTGCCAGGCAAGCACTTATGCTACTGAGCTAAATCCCTGGCCCTTTCATTGGTAATCTTGTCTTCAATTGTCCAAAATATGAAAAGTTTTGATAGTGAGAATTTTAGAGAAAAAAAAAAGACTAAGAAACCATTTTTATAAATATGTGGGAATTTCATTTTATGGGTAAGCAATAGTTTGAATAGATCTTGAAAAAAGTGTGTAGAGTAGAATGTTTGGAGCACGAACATTAGGAGAGTTCATCACCATTTCAAAATGATGATAAAAGTTGTTAGCATAGAAATTATTGAGATTTCTTTTTTACCCTAAGAAACATAGGTTTCTTCTCCCAGCCTGAGTGCAAGTCTCAGAATATGTAGACTCTGTGAAGTTTCAGCAGACTTGCTTTCTTAAAGTGAATATTGTAAGGTTCAGATGTAGAGACTGTGACTCAACACTGATGTTTATTGTTTTCAGTTGAAACAGTATTAAACAGTGCTCTGTAAAATCTCTAGGCAGCACTAGGTGGCACACTGTGACTTTGGGTGGAAATACACATATTTTATTGAAGCCTCTGGTGAGAAAAGAACCTAGGTAAAAATACTGTTTGAAATAGTCATTTATGCGGTTGTGAGGTACCTTAGACTTACTTATTGCATTTCACATCCTGATACTTAAAGTGTGTAAACTATTAGTTTAAGTTGCTACTGACATTTTTGTAAGACTTAGATTATTAAAAATGATTAGGACTGAGGATGTAGCTCAGCAGTACCTCACCTGCCTGGAAAGCACAAGATCCTGGGTTTGATTCCCAGTACCAAAAATAAACAAACAAATAAATAAATAACACTTTATGAGTCTTTACTGAAAGGAGTTCCATTTAGCATATGTTATACAAAGCATGTGTGCTTTAAAATGAAAAATAGCTTTCAGTCCAGTTTAGTCATAGTGTTTTTACATACGAAGAATTGGAATTAAGAATAGCTAGATGCAGTGGGCCATATCCCTATAATCCCAGCACAGAGAGGGGCTGAGGCAGAATTGCAAGTTTGAGTCATGTCTAGACAACTTAGTGAGACCTTGTCTCAAAATAAAAAGGACTAGCGATGTAGCTCAGTAATGGAGCACCCTAGGATTTGATCCCCAGTAGCAAGTGCTTGCTCGCTCTCTCTCAGCAAATGTCACCAGCTTAAGACTGTATACAGAATACAATTCAGTGAAATTTATGAAAGAATGGAAGCATATTAGATCTGAAGTTTTCTGACCTAGCATTACTGCAATAGTGTTTCTTGGGGCCATCCATTTAGTTCTGTGAAGATCAGTACTCCATAAAGATTCCTGAGTTATAAGATGATGTTTGGAATAGTGAATTTTATGGCCTAATACATATCTGCATGTAGAACATATCTGTGTTTGCATAAATTATCTGAAGTAGAGCTGAAGTTAGGACATCTCTTTAAACTTGTTCATTTGACCTGGAATGAACAATGATGCTTTTGGTTAGAACAATGCTGAGATATCTTGGATAATGGACGGCAGTAGAATTTAGGTAAAACTCAACTCACTGGGAGATAACTCTGAGTGAATGGAGAGGTTTTAATGGTGCTACACTGATTGGAAAGTATGGACATAAGTACAGAAGAGACCATGTGAGAATTTTGCAAAACTAGAAGGCTCAGGATGGAGCTGGGAGAGTTCAGGGTAATGAGTTCTAGTGAAAACTTAATGAGGTAAATAAATGCCAGGTAGATGCCAGGTTAAAGTCAGGGCCATGAAGGGATGTGGGTACAGGTATTTATGTTAAGGTTTTAGAGAGGAAAATATGGGTGTATTTAGTTACCCATATTATACACGATGAAAAAAGCACAAGGACCAACCAAGCAACAATTTTATTGGGATGTATATTTTACTCAAGAGGTGGACTGCTCACAGCAGGTGGTATCACATGGTGTCCTTTTGGGTGCCAGTAGTGCTTGAACTCACAACACAGTAGCAAAAACAATTGGCAGTGAAATTGTGTAGTTCAGTATGAACTAGAGTGGTTATGCAGTTATGACATAATGCTGCATCTTTATATTTGTTTATGTTCTCTGAGTTATGTGCATTTTCTTTTTTCTTTTTTTTTTTTTTAGATTTTTTTTTTTTTATTTTTTGGTGCTAAGCACTGAACCCAGGGCTTCTAGCTTGTTAGACAAGTGTTCTACCACTGGGCTAAATCCTCAGCCCCTGTGTGCATTTTCTTAACTAAACCTGTGTAGTTATGTGCATACTTTTGATAAAATTTAATTTTTTATACTAGGTATTTATGGTGGTAAATGATACTATTATTTACATACATTTTATGCATTTGTGACTTACCTTTTTCTTGAATTTTCATTATTTGTAGGCTGCAGAGTTTAAGTGCTAGTTTTTTTCAAATTTTTGCAAATCAAAACAAACAAAAAAGGATCTATGCCTGGGTGGACCTGTGCAGTTCATACCTGTGTCACACCAGGTCAACTTTATATCCTTTATTTTCTTTACTGTCTTGCACGGTGCTTCGCAAATTTCATTTCCCAGTAACAGGCGTGCCAACAAGCTAGCTAACAAGAACTAGAAGAGAAGGTGAAGACACCCACTGGTGGACTGGGATTTTGGACCAGGCCAGTAATAATTTGCTCTAGGAAAAAAAGGGCTGCGTAATGTGGCGTTAGGAGCTGCATGTATACTCTCTTGGATTCTTTAGGATGCATTTCTTTTTATGGATACCCAGCTTATTAAAAACCAAGCTGTTTTCTGATACCATTGATTAGTGGGGAAGCAATACCCTTACTTTACTATATCTGGCTCTGCTCTGTTGCAGGGTCTTGGTGGAGCTGAATTTGTAGGTGAGTGTGGTCTTTAGGCTAGATGGGACTAGAGCATGCAATAAATTATACGTATTATACATATTTGAATTTAAAAGTTTATGATTTAGAATCATTGTTACAGGTATTATTTAGATCCCAGTAACTTGGAGGTAAAATTATACAGCTAATAACTGAGTTAAAGATTACTTTAGCACTATCAGTAGGGAGTAAAAAGAGGATTTTCTAAAGCATTTTATGCTGCAAAGAGCTTGCAACGGACATATATAGCATATGTATAAACATGTTCTCTTTCGCCTGGACCTGTTCATATGGAAGCAGTAGTGCTATTATGGGTATATAGTGATGGTTATGTTGCTTAGGACATTTCTTTAAACCTTAGATTGTATCTTCTTGAAATAATTTTTTTTTAATTTTAAGGAGGATAAAAACCAAGGAAAATAAAACAGAATAAAACCAATCAAAATAAACCAGTATAAGTGATACAGGACCTCAAAACCTTGTGAAATCAACAATAGTTACCATAATGCCTTTTGTTGTCTTCAAAATAGCTGCAGATACCTTCAGACATGATGAAAAAATCAAACACAGAATAGAATAGAATAGAATAGAATAGAATAGAAGCAATAAAAACAAAACAGTGAATGCAATAAAGGACTTCAAAACACGCCAATAGTAAATCCAAAATGGCTACCATAATACGTCTTTCTATCTTTTAACTAGCTGCTCATGTCACCAGATTTAACATAATGAAAGAAAACAAAAGAGAATAAAATCCAACCCAATAAACAATGATATGGTTTCCAGACAGGATCACCTCCTTGTGAGACAATCCCCCCCCCCCCCCCGCCAGTCCACAAATGGTGCTGACTCATGGGGAGAGACTTGGATGTAGGTCTCCCCACTCAAGCAGTAGCCCACACATAGTGTTGGTTTCCAGGCAGGGATCACCTCCCTTGTCTGGTTGTCTGAAATAATTTGTTTTTAGAGTTGTAAAATTTATTTTTTGTACCTAAAAAAGACTTATGATTTAGTTTCTTTTATTTGTTTAATCATGTTTTAAATATCAAACTAGTTTTAAATGTTTGCTTTTTGAGTAAGTATAGGAAATAATGAATTTGTTGAGTATATTCTCTATATTGACTACTATAATACCTAATAATCCAGTAAGTACTGTGTTCCTTTTCTATACCTAGGCTTCATTCCAGCGCTCTAATAGTCATGATAAAGTAAGGAGAATAGTTGCAGAAGAAGGTCGGACAGCAAGAAATTTGATAGCTTGGAGTGTTCCGCTGGAAAGCAAAGATGATGATGGTATGTATTAAAAATTACTGAATTTTTGTTGTAAATTGGAAAGGTAGCATGGTGCGGTGGTGTGTAGTCCTAGGTGCTCAACAGGTGGAGGTGGGAGGCCTTTGAGCCTAGTAGCAGTTCAAGGGCAGCCTGGGCAACACAGTGATACCCCATCTCAAAAACGAAACACAGTTAGGATATATTTACTTGTAAACCACAAATAGATTGAAAATTCAGTGTTCATATTTAGAACTCTTTGGCAAATTAGTATAGAGTAAATAAAGTATTTTTATTGCTTTTGTATGCCAATGGTTTAATAAGTGTTACTAGTCTTGCTGTTTCAGATAATAATGAAATTGGGTTTGTTATATTATGGCTGACAGATTAGGGATTTTAAAAAGTTATGATATCTTTTAAATTCTTATAGTTTACAATTTATTGTATGTTTTACAAAGAACTAAAGCAGTGATGACAAACGTTTTAGAGCTTTCAACAGTAAAAACAGCTCCCTGTGGCACATATGCCATAGGGTCACCATCACTGAATTAGAGCCCATACTACAATTCAGTGGTACAAAGCTTGCATAGCACATAGAAGGCCCTGGGTTCAATCTCTACCACTGGGAGAGTATGGGGCAGGATGGGAAGAAAAAAACCCCAAAAGACTGGAAGAGAGGAGTTTAAAGGTTTCCAACAGAAATGATAAATGCTTAACAAGATGGAAATGTTAATTAGGTATTTTGTACATATATCCCATATATATGTGCAGTTATTATGCATCAAAAATAAAAGTATTTTTAAAAATTCACTACAATACTATGGTTAGTACAGTTTAACATGATCATTTATAAAATAAGAGCTCTTTCTTCAGTTCTCATTCATATTTGAACTGAACTTTTTTCTTCGCTTTAGATTCCTCCCTTTGATAGCTAGGGTCAGGATGATCCACTCTTTCTGGGGATGGAGGAGGAATATACCAAATGAGGCCTCATCTTGAAATATTTTGATGTGTATATATTTATAAATTTAAATTTGTGTGAACTCATGGCTTCTTGTTGTGTTTAATGTGTTAATCTATTATTCTGTTTATTTTGATGCTCAGATTGTTCTGTATTTGTCTAGTGAATGGGAGACCCTTATGGCACCTTATTCCTTTTGATACTTTTAAAAAATCATTATTTGAGAGCATCCTTATACAACAGATGTTCTAAACTAATCAAGAATTTCCCTTGGCTGGAGGCATAGTTCATTGACAAAATGCTTCATGCATTTTGTCTTCAATCCCTTCAATCCCTTTTACCACAAAAAACCAAAAGCAAAACCAAAAAAACCACCCATGTTTTGTTCTTTTTAAAATTTATTTTGCTTTTACTGTCTCTTACATTTTATTTTTATTCAAAATTTTATCTATTTATATCTCATGTGTCTATAGTTTATTCTTACATAGCTTAGATCTAATTCAACTACTAATGGCTAACAGGTCACCCCAGCATCACTTACTAGAAAGTCTATCTTTGCCCCAGCTGTATGAGATTTCACCTTGTCTGTAGATTGAATTTCCATATGTACTTCTATTACACTATGTGCTTATTTAATTAATGTATGAATACTATCCTGTTTTAATTATGGATGCATTACAGTATTTTTAAATATCTGTTTGGACCAGCTTCTCCTTACAGATTGTCTTTGTCTTTTTTTGAACTCTTTTTAGACAGCAGTTATTTTAAATCACAAAAACTGTCAAAAAAGTAATTGAATTTATCTTTTGAAACTCAGCTCTTTACTGAGTAATCTTTCCATAAGGAACTTGCTGTTGCTTCTTTTCTTTGATAAAACATGTCAGTATTTATTTACTACAGAAGTAAAAAAATGTTGTATATTTCCTGTGTGCTATAAATATTATATGAAGTTTACTTTCCCCATTTTTGTAGGTGAATTACAAAATAATCCAAAGGTATTTTTATTTTAAAAGTTGCTTTTATTAAAATAGCGTAAAAGAAAAAAAAAGGGGGGCTGGGGATTTAGCTCAGCAGCATAAGTGCCTGCCTTGCAAGCGTGTGGTCGTGAGTTTGATCCTCGGTACCAATAAAAAAAAAAGCATAAAAGAAAATATAACGAATTACACATCTGTGCATAATCTTGTTTTTCATATAAATAATTGACTAATGCAATTTTACAACTTGTTATTGCAAAAATTATAAAATTATGAGTACATAGAATTGTAACCTTTGAAATACCTATAATAATGACAAAAAATGCTAACATTCTTTCTTATATGCAGTACTAAGGGATTGAACCTAGTGCCTTCCACTGAATTACATACCCAGCTCTCACCCTCCTGTTTTTTTTTTTTTGTTGTTGGTACTGGAATAGAACCCAAGGCATTCCCACTGAACTACATCCGCGGCTCTTTTTTATTTTTTAATTTGAGACAGGGTCTCAGTAAGTCATTAATTTGCCCAGGCTGGACTTGAATTTGCAATCCTCTTACCTCAGCCTCCCAGCATACTGGGATTATAGGTTTGTGCAATATTCATAATTTCTGATAAGAATTTTATATTTTTGCCACTTATAGGAAAATGTTTAATTTTAAATAGCAGCTTGTTTTTGTATTATAGCTACAGTTCGTACTTAGATGTTTCTGAGGATAATTGTTTTAAACAACCATGTTTTTCCTCTGTTGCTTGTTCCAGGCTGTTTTTTTCTGCTGGATATTGTATTTTTCAGCATACCTTCTAATACATTGTTTTATATGATAAAACAATGAATGAAGGGCCTCCTTCCCTGGTAGAATAGTGGAGTCCCGCTTATGTCAGATGATTCCTAGTAGGTATTTGTGTGTTACGGCTCATTTCACTTACATAGTAGCACGTACATGCCCAAAATTATAGTGTGGAAAGGAAAATCATTCTGTTGTACATTATAGAACACTTTTTTCTGTTTTGAACTGATGTCAAGAATAGTGAGTACCAAACAGTAGCTAGGGTCTTTCTTGTTTGAAAAAAAGAAATGAGAAATATTAGTCTGATTACAGAAATACAAAAGATGGAAAATCTCCTTTTTTCAAAATGAAACTATTTTATAAATCAGAGAAACTGATAAAAATATTCAGTTTTATGTGGTTAAAACATAGTCTTAATTTTATTGAATAAAATTTGAATTCAAGGAAGTATTTTTTAGAACCTCATCTAAGTTGAAAAATAACAATAATTTGACCTGATTTTTAAATTACTAAATTACTTGACCTCTTTAACAAGTCAACTTATTCCTGTTCTGAGAAAGCCATTTGATAAAAACAATTTCTGGAACTTTAGAAATTTGTTTTTTTAAACTTTTAATTACCTTAGTAGTTCAGATGGACTTTGAGTAGATTGCACTATTCTGTGTTCTCTGGATAAAAGTTGTATATTTAGTATGAATTATTTGTATAGTGTAGGTGTTCTATTATCTAATTCTTACAGTTTAATTTTGTATTATCTGTTCATTAATCTATCTTTTCTTGTCTTGAAGGAAAACCTAAATGTCAAACTGGTGGAAAATCTAAAAGGACAGTTCATGGCACTCATAAAACTACTAAACAGGTAGAGCACATACAACTTTTTGCTTATTTACTTTTAATTGCAATTCCCAAATATATTATAAATTTGAAAAATCTAATTTTTCAGAATTTAAATATTATATATTTTAATCTTTTATGTAAAAATTTAATGTAATCATTTTTATTCAACAAATGTGTGTATTATACTCACTGATTGCCAAACACGTTACAAATATGAATTATTTTGCCCTTACAACAACCCCTTGGAGTAGATATTATCATCCTGACAAGATGCCATTGTGAGTTTACAAAGAAGATCTCCTCCTCACACACAGAGACATCAGTGATAACTTTTAAAAATATCTTTTATCTTTTTTATTTAAAAAAGTTAATGTTGATGCCTCTGTTGTGGGGGTAGGATTTTTGGTAATGAAATCTTCTTTAGAAATCCATCTTTTGGTCATGTGAAGTTTTTGTTTTACATAAACACATACTAATGTATTTTTCATCTGTGGATAATAAGGGAAACAAACATCCTATGACAGTTAATTGGAGCTGGGGACATAAACTAAATGGACAGAGCATCTAGAAGATCGATTCCAGTGGCATGAGGAAAGTTGAATGCCCTGTTTGTGTGGGAAACAGACGCTGGCTGATGCTGTGACGCCTTAAGCTTGTGGAAGGCTGTGTACTAGGAAAACTGGGAAAGCCAGAACCTGCCTGGGCTGGTGGTCTGTGATAGCTGGTATCTGCAGACTGTGCAGACTACATCCAGGAGTGACTCTAACTCAGGACTAGATCAGTTGTAGTCCTAAGTGTAAAGTGCTATAAGGCCCCTGTAAAAGACCTGTGCAGGTGGCAGCATAGTGGGCCAGATGATGGTAACCATGAAGGTGAAGAAGGTAGAAAAGTAAAAGTAGAAACTCAAACTCAGAATAAGTCTGCAAAATAAAATACTGAAACACAAGAAAATGATGTCATAAATGTAGACAATATATTCCACAAATAAAATTATTTATTCCTGAGGTACTGGTGAGAAAAGGACATTTTTCTAAAAAGATCTTTCAAATAAATGGGTTTAAAGGAAAGAATGGCTATAAAGCAAAATGGAAAAGTTATGGAGTAGAATGGGTGAATATTAATTTTTAACATTTAAAGATAAAACTAAAACAGAAATCTTGGAAATGATATCAGTGAAACATTGAAAACATACAATTAATGGAACAAATGATATATTGGACAAAGAGTACTGAAGGAATTTCTGAAGTAGAAGATACTGCTGGAGGAGTGTTTAGAATATAGCTTAGAGAACTAAAGAGATTGAAAATATGAAAGAAAATTTAGGATTGAGAAATTCTAATACATGTTTTCTAAGATTTTCAAATTTGAGAATGGGTATGTTAGATATTTCCCTCATTTTCTGAGTTTTCAAGAGCTGCAGAACATAAATGTGGAACTGAAGAGGACAGATAAAAATAGATTTTACCTAGATTTATTCTGGAGAATTTTTAGAAAGTCAGGATTAAGAAAAAGATCTTTAAAGTTACCTTAGAATAAACCATAGAAGAACCATAGAAGAACCACAGAATAATGATAGGTTAATAGCAGTCTTGTTACTAACAATGGAGTAGCATCTTCAAAGTTATGAGGCAAAATAATTTTTACCTCAGAATTCTATGCTTAGGCAAATGATCATTCATGTGCAAGCATGAAGTAAATCTATTTTTAGAAATACAAAGACCAAGTATTTTCCATTTTCTTATTCCATTTTGCACTGTTCTGGCAGAATACAACAGACTCAGCAATTTATAAATTCTAGGGTTTATTTGCTCATGGTACTAGTGACTCCAGAGTCCAAGACAGAGAGGCCACACCTGGTGAGAGCCTTCTTGCTAATTCCTGGCATGGCAGAAAGTATCACATGATGAGAAAGTACTGCGTGAATGCACGAGAGGGAGAGGGCTGACTTATCCTTTATACACACAGGATTTCCCCATAACAAACCCACTGCCATGCCCATGGCATTCATCCACTCATGTGGGATCTTAGAGGCCCCCACCTCTCCACACATTGCTTGAAGGCATCATGTTTTCTACACATGGGCTTAGGAATACATTCAGACCGTAGCCACCATTTACAGACCCTTAAGGAAAGAACTGTCCAAGTTGTACTTCACAAGAAGAAAAGGAAGCTCGGGAGCTTGATAAAAACTATAAAATGTATTAACAAATCTTATGAACTGTTGATGGATTTAAAAATAAACTCAACTGAATTTAGAAAGGTGATACTACAACTGAATATAACTGTGGTAAATGACATTTCTTAGGGAAAAAAATAAGGAGTCCCAGTGCCCCAAGGCTGGCTCGGGGAGAGTTGGAGACCTGCGCTCCCAGTGATTGAGTTTCTAGCAAGCTCCCGGGGACACTGGACTGAGCCCTGGAGGTTCCACGGCCTTAATGCACCACGCCCAGCAGCCTTCTTTCAGTTCAGGAGGCAGAAGACCGCACAGGAGGACTCTCGGCCTGGTTAGGCTGGCCTGGGGAGAGCTTAAGACCAGCACTCCCAGCGGTTGAGTTCATATCCAGCCCCCTAGGACAGGGGACTGAGCCTCAGAGGTTTCACTGGCCCCAGTTCACCACGCCCAGCTTCTGCCTTTCAATTTAGGAAGCCAAGAACCTGTGGGGGAGCCGAGACTGCTCCAGGAGCTGAGGGCGCAGGAGGTGATTCACCATACAGCCAGAGGAAGCTTTGGAACACTGCTCAGAGCAAGGAAATATAGGAAAATGACAAAAGGAAAGACCAAAAAACAATCTCAAATCTCCAGCCCATCCCAAGAAAGCCTAGGAGCCATGTACATAGAAGAAAATAGAAGCCATACACCTGAAATGACTGAAATGATATCAACTGAAATAAAGAAGCAACTAGGGGAAGCTATGGAGAAATTCAAATCAGAAATAATTGCCCAGGTAAAAGAAGAAATGATAAAAGTAGTGAAAGAGTGAACACATCTAGTGAAGACACAGCTAAAAAATTAGAGGACCAAAGCAAACAGATAGAATCCCTGAATGAACACTATAAGAAACAAACAGAATACATGAAGCAGATTCAAAGAGGTATACAGGAAATCAAAAATTCTATTGAAAGCTGCCAAAACCGCCTCAATGAAAGTGAAGATAGAATTTCAGACCTCGAAGGTAAGATCGCAGCTAGTGAACAGGAAAGGAAAGATTTTTTTTTTTTAAGGAAAGATCTTTTAAAAATAACAAAGAATCAGGAAATAATTCAACAGCTGCAAGATGATGATGCAAAGAAAAATAACATAAATTTAAAAGCGATAAATGAAAAAGAAGGGGATAGCTCAAATGATATCAAGAGGCTATTTACAGAAATAATAGCTGAAAACTTCCCAAACGTGAGAATGGAAACTGACATATGGATTAGTGAAGCATATAGAACTCCAAATAGCCATAACCAAAATAAAACTACACCCAGACATATAATAATCACCATCCCAGAAATCCACCATAAGAACAGAATACTAAAAGCTGTTAGAAAAGACAGATCACCTAATAAAGGAAAACCTATCAGAATCACAGCAGACTTCTCAACACAAACAATGAAGTGAAGAAGAGAATGGAGTGAAGTATTTCAGATCCTAAAGGAAAACCACTTCCAACCCAGACTGATGCACCCTGCAAAACTGTCCTTCAAAATGGATGGAGATATAAGATACTTCCATGACAAAGAACAACTTAAAAACTTCACGACCACCAAACCAACCCTACAAAGAATATGGAAGGACATTCTGGATACACATAGGATAAAACCACCAAGCAAGGCAGACAATTAAACAGGGGAGAAAGGTTAAGATACAACAGCAGAAAGATAACATGTCAACAATAAACCAATATATAACAGTTATAACCATTAATGTAAATGGCCTCAACTCACCAATCAAAAGAAACAGACTGGCAGAATGGATCAAGAAACAACATCCAGCCATATGCTGTCTACAAGAAACCAAGCTAACCCAAAAGGAAACCCATAGACTGAAAGTCAAGGGATGGAAAACAATACTTCATGCAACAGGAAACCAAAAGAAAAAAAAAAAAGCGGTGGTGGCTATTCTGCTTGCACACAATGTGAACTTCAAACCAAGAATGATCCAAAGAGATAAAGAAGGTCACTATATACTAGTTAGGGAAAAACTTCAAGAGCAAGAGATAACGATCTTAAATATATATATGCACCAAATTCCAGAGCACCCAACTATACAAAGCAAATATTAACAGAAATGAAAAATCAAATAAGCAATAACACAATTGTAACAGGAGATTTTAACAAGCCATTGACACAGAGGGACAGATCAACTAGACAGAAAATCAGCAAAGACATAACAGAACTGAATCATACCTGTGAACAAATGGACTTGATGGACATATATAGAGTGTTCCATTCAACAGCATCACAATATACATTCTTCTCAGCAGTACATGGGACATTCTCTAAAATAGACCATGTACTAGCCCACAGAACATATTTAAGTAAATGCAAAAGAATTGAAATTATCCCATGCATGTTATCGGGTCATAGTGCCATCAAACTAGAAATTAATGATAAAAGCAACTGCAAAAACCTCACAAACACATGGAAACTGAATAATACACTCTTGAGCAATCAGTGGGTCATGGAGCAAATTAAAGAAGAAATTAAACAATATCTACAAGCAAGCGAAAATACAACTTACCGGATTTTGTAGGATGCAATGGAAGCAGTTCTCTGAGGAAAATTTATTGCACTGAGTTCCCACATCAAGAAGACAGAACGAACACAAATAAACAACCTGATGCTACAACTCAAACATGTAGAAAAAGAAGAGCAAGCCAAGCCCAAAGCCAGAAGGGAGGAAATTATAAAGATCAGAGCAGAAATTAATGCAATAGAGACTAAGAAAACAATACAAAGAATCAATGAATCAAAGAGTTGGTTCTTCGAAAGAATAAATAAAATTGATAAGCGCCTAGCCAACCTTATTAAAAAAGGAAAGAAAAAACTCAAATTCATGCAATAAGGAATGAAAAAGGTGAAATTACTACAGACTCAGTGGAAATACAGAAGATCATCAACACCTATTTTGAAAACCTCCACTTTCATAGGTTCGATAACACAGAAGAAATAGACAGATTCCTAGATACAGATAAACTACCAATGCTGGATCAGGATGATGTAAAACTGCTGAATAACCCAATTTCTATTACTGAAATTGAAAATGTAATTAAGTCCTTGCCTACAAAGAAGAGTCCAGGCCCAGATGGATTCCCTGCGGAATTCTACAAGAAATACAAAGAAGACTTAATTCCAACACTCCTCAAACTCTTCAATGAAATTGAAAGGGAAGCAATTCTTCCTAAGTCATTCCTTGAAGCAAATATTACTCTAGTACCAAAACCTGAGAAAGACCCAACTAAGAAAGAGAACTATAGGCCAATCTCCCTAATGAACATAGATGCAAAAATTCTCAATAAAATATTGGCAAACAGGATGCAGCAAATCCTCAAGAAGATTATATACCACGACCAAGTGGGATTCATCCCAGGAATGCAGGGATGGTTCAACATACGTAAATCAATAAATGTAATCCACCATATCAACAGAGCCAAAAGTAAGAACCACGTGATCATCTCTATAGATGCAGAAAAAGCTTTTGATAAGGTCCAACACTCATTCATGATAAGAACCTTACAGAGAATTGGAATAGATGGTTTTTACCTCAATATGATAAAGGCCATCTATGACAAACCAACAGCCAGCATCATATTAAATGGCCAGAAACTGAAAGCCTTTACCTTAAAATCAGGCACAAGACAAGGATGTCCCCTATCACTGCTCCTATTCAACATAGTACTGGAAATACTAGCCAGAACAATTAGACAAGAGAAAGAAATAAAAGGAGCAAAGATAGGAAAAGAGGAAGTTAAATTATCGTTATTTGCAGATGACATGATACTTTACATAGAAGACCCCCCAAAACTCCATTGAAAGACTCCTAGATGTAATAAATAAATTTAGCAGTGTAGCTGGATACAAAGTCAATACTCAAAAATAAATAGCATTCCTGTACACTAACAACAAAAATACTGAGAGAGAAATAAGAGAAGCCACACCCTTCACACTACCATCCAAAAAAATGAAATACTTAGGAGTTAATCTCATGAAAGAAGTAAAAGAGCTATACATGGAAAATTATAATACCCTGAAAAAGGAAATCAAAGAGGACCTCAGAAAATGGAAAGACATCCCTTGTTCATGCATAGGAAGAATAAACATTGTGAAAATGGCCATTCTCCCAAAATTATTATACAGATTCAATGCAATCCCAATCAAAATACCACTAACATACCTCATAGATCTAGAGAAATCACTCCTAAAATTCATCTGGAACCAGAAGAGACCTAGAATAGCAAAGGCAATTCTAAGCAGCAAAGGCAAGGCAGGAGGCATCACAATCCCTGACTTGAAATTATACTACAA
>PVJX010027527.1:0-25087 GCA_004027295.1 Dolichotis patagonum | reverse complement strand
CAGTCCCTTCACACCATCTGTGCTGTGACCAGGTCCACACAGTTCTGCGAGTCCTCCAGGATTATTTAACAGAGAAAGGGCTCCAAGTTTCCCAGAAGAAACAGTGCGAGTGAATGTCACCATTTCCTGTCTGCCATATGGCTGCCACCGCAACAATTTCCCCTTCCGTTGAGCCTCGGGCTTTGCCTCCTGACACCGCTTTGACTCGGGGATGTCACTTCTCTCTGCCTCAGTTTCACCCCCTATGAAAAGGGGCACGATACCCCTACCTGACCGGGTATTTCGTGATCGTGTATGAGCATCCCGGAGCCTCCTTCCCTCTCTGCCTGTCTTCCCTCACCTTCCCTCCCTCCACGGAGACCAGAGTTTGGAACCTGAGGTGTAAGACTGGCTTGGAAAATTCAATCAGAAAAAAAAAGGCCTCTGTGCCTGAGAAACGGTGTTCGCGGCCCAGCGGTGATGGATGTTTTGCCTTGGTGTGGATCTGCCTTCCAAGCCATGGTCTGGACCAGCTGGTGTGTGCCTGCGCGCGTGTGTGTGTGCGTGTGTGTGTGTGTGTGCGTGCACACGTGCGCGCATCGCAGCCTAGCGGCCCCATTTAATACTTGGGAAGGGGGTGTCAGCTGGAGGCAGCCGTGCTGTAAGCTTCTAGCTGAAAACGGAGGGCAAGGGGGTGACTGCCTAATGACTAGATGTTAAATGTTCCGAACAATTTATACATTTAGAATCTTAAGTTTTCAAAACTCAGCCCTCCGCGCAGTTCTGCAGATCTTGTTTATAACACATTCGGCTAAAATTATCTCAGTGCATACTGCACCCCCTATAGCACAGATGCTCCGGAACCTGCAGCTCTGTTTTGATTCCAGATATTCCTGCTGAAGCTATTTGTGTTCACCGTAAATGAAACACGAAACCGAGGAACAGTGGCTCTGGTGACTTTTATAAATATGTGCCTAATCTTCACGGCGGGCACTGGGGTTCAAGTTTTATTTATGTGTGTTTTGCCTCCTGGTGCCCCAAGAGGCTTGTTTTTCCTGTTGCCTACAGGGGCTTCTGCCTGTTTGAGGAGGAGGAGCCAGGATGGAGCTAAGGTTGCATCCTGATGGCCCTGTCCCTGTCCAGGGGCAGCTTAGAGGGTGGGATTTGGGCTCTGCTGCTTATTTTTGGTGATTCTTAACTTTCCTCACTTGAGGAATGGGAATGATGATAGTTTTTTGTTTAGTTGGTTGGTTTGGGTTTTTGATTTGCTTGTTCGTTTTGTTGAGGCAGGAGCTTGCTATGTAGTTCAGGCTGGCCTTGAACTTCCTAGAGAGCCCAGGCTGGCTTCAGATTCATGGCGATCCTCTCGCCGCGGCCTCCCGAGTGCTGGGGTCGTAGTGTGCACCGCTATGCTCAGCTTATCATACTAGCTCATATGTAGTATGGTTGTTTGGGAGGATTGTGTGAAATAATAGATCTTGCTTCATTCATTCAGTGACTGTTCACTGAGCACTGGACCAGGGGTTTTTAAATCCTGTTCCACCTTGGGATCCTGTGGAGAGCAAGTTGGAGCCTCAATCTAGTACATCAAGCTCTCTGTAGTTGAGACTCAAGCCTTGGCAATTTTGAGATCCCCCAGGTGATTCGATGTGCATCTGCGTTTAAGACCCACTGACTGGCCAAGTGCTGCTCAGACTGATGTGCATGAGTCCCCTGGGTTTGTCCAAGTACAGATCCTGGTGGAAGACAGGCGGGCAGTGGTTGCTGAGAGCTACACCTGGAAAGGACACCTGAACCATGATGCTGCTGTGCACAGCCCCCGGCGAAAACTCAGTTCCAGGCACTCTGATGGGTCCTGAGGCCACCAAGTCTGTCCTTCCAGAGGAGCTGCTGCCCACATCCATCCTACGTGTGGGAAGGACATTTAAACAGGCGATGACAATCACAGACATCACAGCGAGAGAAGTGCAGGGACCTCTGGAAACTTACAGAGGACGATTAGGTGAGGCTTTGGAAGTGAGGTGGTAGAGAATCAGGTCTCACTAAGCAGGCTAAGCATCAGCAAGAGAAAAGGTGAGGGGACTGGTGAGATGGGTTCTGGCAGAGGGAGTCACATGTGCAAAGGCCCAGAGGCAAGACAGCCAGGGAGCAGGGTGACAGGAGTTTCCGGGGGAAGCTGGAGCTCAGAGCAAGAGCTGGGTTGGGAGATGTGGCTGCTGTCCTGCTGGAAATGGAGGGGGAAGTGGTGTGTGGGGGATGGCTTTGCCTTGTAGGATGATCACTTGTTCTGTTTGCCCTTCTTCTCCCCAAGCCACCATCAGCAAAGCACGTCTACAGAATAAAACTGGGCTAGCAGTAATTGAGGAGAAGGGCACTTAAAGCTCCTACTGTGTGCAAAGAACAAGGCTGGCTGCTTCTAGCAGAGCTGGAGATACCCCTGAGCCCATCCAAGGCCTTGGGAAGCTCTCTACCTGTGTGGCTGGGGCATGTGGGGACAGACACAGATCTGTGTGGGCAGAATGAGGGTGGGAGGAACAGAAGGAGGAGGGGGGAAAGTTCTTTCTTCTCTGCCAGGCATGACAAGAGGACACAGCAGGAAGTGGCCACCCGTGAGCCAGGGAGCACACTCTCAGGGAGGAAGCGCTCTCCCAGAGTCCTGACTGGCACTTTGTCTCAGACTTCCCAAACTGCAGGACTGAAAAAATAAAGTCGTGTGAGCCACACCGTCTGTGGCATTTTCTTATGGCAGCCCAAGCAGACTGCTGTGGCAGAGTCTAGGTGGGAAGGGACAGGCTATGCAGATAGCAAAGCTCTGCTGGCATCAGGGTTTATTTTCAGCTGGCAACTTCTCGAGGTATAGTAATGCTTCTGCTCAGAAGGTAGACAGTTGCCAACCTCAGTGCCACCCATGATCCCAGGTCCCCCTGGCTCTCCCCAGGAACATCTGAACCTCTCTCCTCTCCAGCAACTGAAGGGTTAATGTTCTGAACGCTAGAGGACCTTTGGAAGCCTATTCCCAGGTTAATGCTGCTGACTGTCACACAGCCCAGCTGTCATATACTGAAAATCCTGCTAGTCATAGGAGCCACCTCTGGGAAAAATCAAGCCTAAGTACAGGTGAATTGAAGGACTTGGTTGCTTGGCTGAGGTCACAGGTTGGGTGCTCAAGTGACAGGCTAAAAGCCCCAGTAGCCAGCCCACGAAGTGTTCTCCCCATCTCATATCCTACTTGTCTCTGTGCTTCTGGTCTCCGCTCCATCTCTGACAACTGGTTTTCTCTTGTCCTGAATCCACACAGCAGGGCATGGCCAACAAAACCTCATAAATTTGTAAGTCTTTTTTTTTTTTAATTTGCAAGTCTTAAGGTTCAGCTGTGCACGGAGCCTGATCTCGCGGATCCGTTGTAAAAAAAAAAAAAAGTCCTCTGATTGGTCCAGCTTTGCCCACGTGCACATCCCTGGACCAATCAACTATGGCTGAGGGTGTGGTCACACAGACTGACTTTTGCCATAATCACACGAATGCAATGAACGCATGAGTGTGTGTGTGTGTGTGTGTGTGTGTGTGTGTGTGTGTGTGTGTGTTGGAAGTAAAGAGGGCAAGAATCCCAGAAATGGGAGGAACTAGGCGATCTAATAAGTGTCCTCTGCACTAAACCAGAGTGTGGCCTCAAAGAAAGCTCCAGAAAGGTACAGAAGGTCACGCAGGTCCAGCATGGTTGGTTTCAGAAACAATCACTCCAGCAGTGACCCAGAGGGCTATGGAGGGACCAGGCAAGGCTACTGCAGTTGTCCAGGAGGGCAGTGACAGGATGCCACCGAGAGGTGGAGAGGTGAAGGATGCAGAAAGACGATGAGAACAAGTGGAGAACAAGTCGAGGCCCATTCACTATTCCTCTCCTATTCGGGGTCCTTGAGCCCCTTCCCAGGGTGGCTGAAGAGGAGACAGGGCTGAGAGTCACTGCCATCCTGGGCACCTGCTGGGAGGCAGCAGGTGATTTATTAATGTCACCACAGGATCCCAGGCCTGATGCAGTCACAGTTGTCTTTGCCATGAGGCTCAGGCCCTGGACTGGCTTCTAGATCAGGGGTCAGCAAACCACGTCTGTCTTGAAAATATGGCTTCATTGGAATGCAGTGCCACCCATTCATCTATGGGGCATCTTACCTGTAAGGCCTCAAGTATTTACTATTGGCACTTGTGAGACACAAGTTTGCTTATTTCTGTTTCATAGCAATCGATCCTCACCTACTGCCACTGTCACCCAGAGCCAGGGTCTGCAAATCTCTTCCATGGAGGGTATCTCCCTCTCCCCCCGCCTTTCTGGTCCTGAGGATTGATCCCAGGGTCTTGCCGCTGAGTTACATCCCCGCTCCTTTTTATTTTCTGTTTTGAGACAATCTCACTGTGTCAGTAAGTTTCCTATGCTGGCTCAAACTTGCAATCCTCCTGCTTCAGCCTCCCAGAGCCTTTGTCTCTTTCAACTCAAATGTGTGCCCTCTGGTTTACACAGGCCCACCAGTCAGTCCCAGTTTGCACCCCAAAAGCCCCAGTGAGTCCTCATGTAGATAGGGGTCCCACACACGCAAGCTTCTCCTAGCATCAGCTGAATCTGACCGATTGCATTTCCCCCTCGACACTAGAAGTCAAATCATTTACAGTAAATCTGAGTCTGATTATTAGCTGCAGAATGGATGGGCTAGCAGACACCCAGAGAGGAAGTCATGAAAATAATGCTGTGTGGGGTCGAGGAGAATGGGGTGGGAGGCAGGGACATCTGCACAAACACTCTGGTACTACCAGAGATCAACCACGGGGACAGAGCCACACCGTAAGGAAGGACTCTGGAGAGCGTGAGAAAGTGGTGCAAGCATACACATACACATGCACACGCGCGCGTGCACATAAACATGCATATCGAGACATATTTATGCACACATATGCATGTATATTCATGTGCATGTATATATAAACCTATGCACACAGACATATTTGCCTGTAGGCAGAAACAGACACACGTAGCTTTATACTATGTGTACCTATGCACATGCAGGCACACACATACTCACACTTATGTATGCATGCACACACTCATATCTGCCTGGCTCCTTGCTGGCCTGCTAAGCAAGCACCGTGTGGAGGAGACCATGGCGGAGGACGGGGAGCGTTTTCAGCCAAGAGCAACCAGCACAGCCCCAGTGCCACGGTTGCGCAGATGCGTGCTGCCAACAGTCTGGGTGGGTTTGGCAGGGGTCCCCCGGCAGCACCTCCAGGTGAAATGCAGCCCAGCCTGCATCCTGACTGCAGCCTCCTGAGACCCCTGCCAGACCCCCCGGGAACCCCGTGAGAGCCTAACTGAGTGTTAAGCCACTAAGTCTGTGGTAATCTGCATGCAGCAACGGGGAACCGATACCACGGGGCCACGAGTGCTTGTGCAACGTGTGTGGCTGCCGAGGGGTGTGGCAGCGGGTGTGGGTCTGGATGGTGCCCGTTTGAATGCGTTTGTGTGTTTGCGTGTTCAAGTACACAGCTAGGTCCTGCCTCAGTGTGTGTCAAGGCGACCAAGGAGTCTGAATGCGTGTGCCACTGTTGGTACATATTTGTGTTTCTGTGCAAGCAAACATACCTATGTGTGAGCAAATATGTGTGTGCACACGTGTGTGCTGTGCCCCTCCCCCTCCTCTTTTATTGCTTCCTCCCCTGGTTTGATGTTGTGGGTGAATAAAATTTAAAGAGCTCTAAATTTTTTTAAAAGAGCCCTAAAGGGAGTGGAGCTTTCGGTGCGTGAGTCATTACCAGGAACACCTGTGAACTGTTGGTTTTAATTGGGCCGCAGCTGTCAGGTTGCAGAGCGGGAGGGACTGGTCCCGAGCTGCAGTCCCCAGCCCCCACCTCTGGGCGGCCCTGAGGGGAGCAGCAGGGTGGGAGGCAGGGCAGGAGGGCAGATTGGCCCTCACTCCTCCCGGTGGGCAGCGGGAAGGAGCCCTGGCTTTGGGACAGAGCTGGCCTGGGTCCAGCCTCAGGCTCTGGCTTCACAGGTCCCCATAGGTCTTGGGGCTGCCTGGGATCACCTCCCTGGGACCCGGCACGCCCACTCCCACTCCCGCACATGCGCACACTCACACAGACACAGGAGGCTCAGATGTGCCACTCACACTCGAGTGAGATCCACAGAGCTTGACAGAGCACTAGTATGACACACGTCCTCCTGAACACTCCACACACGCAACCCGTACAGACCTCACGGCAGCCCGTAGGATGGATACAAATCAGCTCCATTTCATTTGTGAGAAACCTGAGGCAGGGGGCCGAAGTAGTTAGTGCTGCCCAGTCTCTGGTGCACAAATCTGCACACGCAGGTGCAGATGTGCACATGCGTGCACCCTCCAATCACACCGCCGCCTGCTCACACTTCCCGACACTCGCATTGGAGAAAAACCAACCAAATTCTTGGCAGCCCTTGTGATCAGCGCTCACACAGACACGGTGCCGCGTGGGTGCTCGTGCACTGCCTCGGTCACAGGCGTGTCCCCAGCTCACTTTCCTTCAGACCATGCCTAGACCTGCACCCCACAAGTGTGCACCACGCAGAGCCACACCAGATCACAGCCCCTGCCCTCGAGCCTCTGTCTCTCTGTGGCCCCTCAGTGCGAAGCCCACAGAAGCCATGGCGACCCGAGGAGGCTTCGGTCACTCATCCTGCTGGTCTCCGGAGTCCAGATGGGGAAGGCCTCTCGGGCCCCTGGGATATGGCCAGACCCTGTCCACTGCCCATGCCAGTCTGTTGTCCGTATCTATGTCCAACATGAACTGGTCCCCACTGTCACATCTGTGATGTAGGACATGCTGCCTCACCCTGACTGGGAGGATTGCTGGAATGCCCACCCTTCCCATCCCACTCAAGAAATCCTGACAGAAAGCCGGTGGGGAGCGATGTTATTGTAGTGAGGACCTCTGCTCAGGATTTATCTTAGCGCTGTGCGTGGCCTCTAAGGCCTTCGTAGTGTTGAGGCCCCCCCATTAACCTTGATATTTGACTCAGTGCACACCCCCGTTCCTGGATAGCAGGACTGAGCCTCCCTCCTGCCTCCCCACCACGTTAGTCCTGCCAGTTGAGGAAACCCCGTCCTTTTCCTCTGCCCTGGGTAGAGAGGTTGTCTCAAGCCAACACAGCATCCTGTTTCTCCCCTGACTCCTGGTCTTTGTGTCCAGCTCCCTCCCAAGGCCCTGGGCACAGCCTGGCACCCTGGCACTGCACTGCTACCCACTCCTTCAGTCCCCCCAAATCCACCTGCTCTGAGATGCTGACTCTGACGGACTTCAGCGGCCGAGGGAACAGTGAGGAACTCCCAACTCCAGCCAGAAGGGGCTCTGCCTGGAGGTCACATGCGATCCCTCCTGGGCGACAGCAGGCCCTCCTGCCGAGGCCCGGGGGTCTCCCGCCTGCGCCTCTGCATGGTCTTGCTAAGTTACCCAGGCAGGGACTGAACGTGTGATCCTCCGCCCAGCTTCCCAGAGCGCTGGGATTGCTGGCAGAGCCATTTGCCCTTCCCAGGGCTCTGCCTGGAGGCCTGGTTAACCAAACAGGCCCTGGGGACACGTCCTTCCTGCAGGGGCAGAGTCGCAGGGCTCTGCGCCCTCCCAGGCCAGCTGTCACTGCTCTGAGGCAGCCCTCCTCTCTCAGCCTGTCAGCATCCATGACTTCCCACAGCCCTGCAGCCGCAGTGCAGTTCAGAAAGGTAATCTCAGTCACTGGCCGGAAACTGCCCCTCAGAGAGAGGAGAAACTGAGGCAGGACCACGGCCTGCAGCAAAGTGAGCAAGTCTGCACTCAGTGACAGGCTTGTCTGATTCCAGAAAGAACTTCAATGCTGAAAATCCTGTCCCAGACTGGAGAAGGGCTCGCCTCTCTCTTCACTGATGATCAATTTGATTCAGTCATTCGGCAAACAGCCAGGGACTCCCCTGTACTGGGAGAAGGAGACAGAGACAAATCTGAGGTGGGGAGCCAGCTGGGTGTGGCGGCCTTACAGGAGGTAGAGTGACTTTCCTGGTTGATGGTCTGGGAAGAATAGACCCAGCTCCGGGCTTTCCTTTGACCCCTGGTAGCAGGCTGCTTACAAGGGACGAGCATCCTCTTCTCCCTTATGTCAAGTCAGAATTTCCTGGGCGGGATCCTCGGTTTGGCACTTGCCGAGGGGTACGCATGCCTTATTCTGGGGTTCAGCATCCAAGCTGATTTGACTCACCCAAAGCTATGTTCTACCCTGGCCTTCATCAAGGACTAAGGTGATATTTGGCCTTCATAGGGCTTCCTTTCGTTTTTTAAATCAGTCAAGGCTCAGGTAGCGAAGAGCGGTTCCTTTTGATTTTTTGAGACATGCTCTGGCTATGATGTCAGGCTAGCCTCAAATTCCTAGGCTCAGCAATCCTCCTGCCTCAGCCTCCTTAGTAGAGGGAGACTATAGGCACACACCACCTCATCTGGCTAGGAGTGGTTCTTTGTTGGACTTTACCAAGGATTCCACAAAAGACACTGCCATCCACCCTGCCCTTTAATGAAGAGCCAGCTTTGCCCCTCCCCCCATGTTCATCCAAGGAAGCTCTCTTCACCTTTCCTTCAACTCCAGACGCTGCAGTGTTTGTAGTGGGCTAACTAATGGTCAGTTTGGAGCACCCGGCTGAGCTGCGTGAAAGGCCCACCTGAGGACTGTCGCCAGCAGCATAAAAGGGGAACTGGAGGGGAAGGTGGTGCTGTGGATTCTCCAGGAGGAGCTCGTCATGCTGGCTTTCCTGATATGAACTCAGCTGCTCTCGTTATTGGAGAAGTTTGGGTCCTCACTGTCACTGAAGATGGCTGTGGTTCTTTTCAGGGTAGCTCTGGTCCTTACCTTGAGTGTCACTTCCTGGCTCCAGTGCAGATCCCTCAGCCTGGTGACGCAGATCCTTCGCCTCGCTGGCGCAGACTTTCTAGCTCCCACCACTGACCTTTGGGCCTCCGCAGTTCAGATCATTGATACAGACGCTCATGAGACAGTGTTGTGGGCTCCAGGGCTCCAGCTGGACTCGTGGAGGACATTGCTGTGGGGCCCAGGCCTTCAGCTGGATTTGCCAGGTGATCTCCTGTGCACTTTTGCATTGGACTCTGGGGTGAGTCTTATAAAATAATCCCATCAATTATGTGTCCTGTATTAAATCGATTCCCTTGAAAACCATGACCACAACAGTGTCCTCTTGGACAACTGCAGCCTCCTCCCTGGCTCCCCACTCCCACTTCCTGTACCTCTGTACCTCCTGTCCTGTCCCATCTTACCCAGGTGACCAGGGCCCAAGGATTGCAGCCCCTACCCATGTTCCCAGTATTGAAGAAACAGCCTCATTCTATTTAGAGGGGCGAATTCTGTGTGGCTCACCTTTTTTTTTTCTTCACTTTCTCCCTGGACAAAGAGTCTATTTTTATTTTATTTCATAGAATTTGTCTCTTGAAATAATTAACCACCTTCTTGCAGTAATTTTTCTTCACCCAGGAATGCAAAATCACATAACACATTGGAATATTTTTTAACACCCGCTTCAAATTATGCAGTTGCTACATTGTGATAAATATGTAGACTGGAGGAAGTTGGGTAATGTGTCCCTCCTGTGGTCATCACAGTTCACAGAGGACACAACTGGGAAGGGACAAGGGACAAGAGTAGCACAGCCCTCTCCTCCAAGCTTGTCTTAGCTTTACCTCCTGTGTGCCCAGCTCCCCAGCGAGGTCACAGCCCTCTTCTCTGGCCAGGTGCTTCACATGCCTTACTTTTGCTCCAAAAACCTCTCAACAACAGGGCTCAGGACTCCCACTTTACAGATGTGTAAACTGAGACTCCAAGTGGCCGTGGCTGGAAGACTTGTCTAGACAAGGTCTTTCTACCTCCCAGGTGACTCTGAAGGCCTCCTGGTCAAGATGACTATTTTCTGATTCCAGGATGACACTTTATTTTTCCCTTCAGATTTCTCTCCTTCCTCCTCCTCCTGCTGAGTTGATGATGTCTTTTTCTGATTTCACTGAGAACACAGACGTGTAACAATCAGCTCTCTGGATTAAAACAACAAAGCCCTCGTGTAGAGAAGTATATGCTACTTCATACGGTGCGGATGTCCCCAGCATGGGCTGCTTCAAAGTTGCCCGTGGTTTAATGACCAGCTCCCACAACTTCCTGGAAGTGGACATCTGCGTTCCCGGTCAGCCCCATGGCTCCCTGGGCTGCACCTACCCTGAGCTCCAAGCCTTCCTGCCTCAGCTCTTCATGTGTTCCTCTATCTGTCCTGCTCATCGGAAACCCTAGAGTGTCCCCAGTCACTCCAGGGGACAGTCTGGTCACTTTTCACCACGTGTGTCTGGGACCAGTGGCATCTTTGGCCTCTGCTCTCTGGAAGGGGCTGGAAAGCCTGTCCACTGCACCTCCCACTGGTATGGGCCCTGCCCGTCTCATCAGCTGTCCCTATCCCTCTCTTGCTGACCGCACAGCTGTCCTCCCATAGGTCCTCAAAAGAGGACACACATGTGTTGGTCCCTCGCACCCAACTGTTTGGAGTCTCCTGCCTCCCCCCACATCCATCCCTCACCTCTACCTTCTCCTGCTTCACTGCTGTTGCCCTGACCACCTGGGCTGGACAAAGAGTCCTTCTCTCTGGGTGCTTTCTTTCTTTTGTTCCTCATCAGACGCAGCATATGCAGATTGGTGGATCTGATTACTGGGGGAGGCAGGATGGAAGCTCAGGGTGGGGGAGAGTTTCCCAGTGCTTGGAACAGTGTATGGTGCAGAGCAGGTGTTCAGTAAATAGTTGGCAAAATCAATGATGTCTGAATAAAATGCGAAGCTAAACTTGAAACCCAGGCCTGTTAGTCTGCATAGCGTGTGCTTACCCTGTGGCCTTCTCTGCCGCTATTTCCACGTGCCAAGAAACCACGAAGGGCCACACCTGAGATGTGGCTGTGGTCTTCTTAGCTCTCTCTCTATTTTTCTTTTGGGTACCAATAGTTAGAGACCTGCTTTTCTCTTGCCTCACAGCTCTGTTTCTGTCCGTCATGGAAAGATGCTAGCAAACATCCAAAGTCTTTGTCCTGGCACTGCCTGGGCCTCGTCTTCAGACCCCAGGACCCGTCTCCAATTGGCCCTGAGCAGCAGATGTCCACAGGCGCCTGAGGACCTGTAACTTCCGGCACACCAGGCTCTCCTCTCCTGTGGCACTTGGCTTCGCTGCTGTGGCAGGGGCCGAGGACAGGGTGGCTGAAACGGCAGACTGGGTCTCTCCCCATGCTGGAGCGTGGACGTCTGGGATGGAGGTATTGGAAGGGCTGGCTGGTGGCTCCTGCTGCGGGCAGTGAGCAAAGGACCTGCTCCAGGCCTGTCCCTTGACTTGCAGATAGTCATCTTCACACTGCCTCCCCTTCCCTATGTGTTTACATGCAAACTTCCTCTTCTTACAAGGACACCAGCCAGACTGATGGTCTGACCTCACCCAAATGCCCTAATTTAATTTCATTACCTTTTAAAAGACCATCCCTCCAAATACAGTCAAATTCAGGGGCCCTGGGGGTTAGCGCTTCAACATACAGATTTGAGAAGGACACGGTTCGGCCTCTAGCACCTGGCCTGGCTCGCTCAGCTCCGTCTCGTGCTCTTCCCGACACCCACCCCAAGGGCCACACTGTCTGTCCTTTTTCGGACTTCCACGTGTCTCGCCAGCTGGTCCTGTCCTGTGGGTCCAGCTGGTTGGGATAATCATCTCTCGCTCTTCTCCTTAGACGATGGGGTCCATATGTGCAGTCCATGGACTCACGAGGGGCCTGGACCTCCTAGGTGCCCAGCACAGGGCCTGGCACACATCTGAGGAGGGGGAGAACCTGGAGGCAGGGAGGAGACAGGCTGCGGAGGTTTCCTTCTTGCTGCTGACTCCCCTCTGCTTCTCCTCAGCTGATGGTACAGCTCCCTGGGACAGATGAGCTGACAGACCGCTGAGCGCCATGACATCTTTCGTGACCCTGTGGCCAAAGGAAACAGCTGCTTTGGGCTTTTTCCAGGACATCTCACTGTGATTTGGGAACCGGAGGCCACGGAGACCCCTTGGGTTTCATTCTGTTTGTTTTCGTTTGGCGGTGGGGCAGGGCCTCCTGCATACTAGGCAAGCGCTTTGCCGCCAGGCTCCTGCCCAGGCCCCTTGGATTTGATGTGGGCTGGTTTTGCTCACTGGCTGTGAGGCCTGGTCTGAAGTTTACTTCATTACACAAGCGCTCATCCCCCTTTGACAGCTGGGAGCCATCAGGGGGCCCGATGAGGCAATGGTTAAGTGCTTTGAAAAAACCTGCTCTGGGTTGGTGGTTTGGCTCAGCGTAGAGCGTGTGCCTAGCTTGTGTGAGGTTCTGATCCCTAGCACCAGAAAGAAAAGAAAAGAAAACAAGAAAGAAAACAGAGAAGAAACAACCTTACTCTTTCCTGATGAAGGGGTTATTGTGTCGTGTTGTAGCTATTGAATTCTAAATAGTGGCATAGCAATTATTTTCCTTGAGTATAGCATGTATTGCTGTTAAATAATAGAACTTTCCTGATTTGGATTAATGAGGAGTGTTCGTGAATTAGTGATAAACCTGAATTATGGGACATTGCAAAATTGTATTATTTTCAAAGTAATGCGAATTAATGACTAACAAGGGATCCTTTAATGAACAGATGAAAATCACCAGTACTTAAGCATTCACTGTAAACAGGGAGGTTCAAACAGAGTACTGGTTTTAAAACTGTTGGAAAACATGTTCCCGTAGAAGCTGGTCCTCCTTCTGGTATTGGTGGCTTGGTCAAGGCTTTCATCGTGCCTAAGTCAGAGGATGAAAAATTCTGAGCAAGCAGGATTTTGAATCACTGAAGCATGGATATTCCTAAAATGACAGGCTAGCGATGCCACTCAGAGCAGTAGGTGTCAGCAATCAGCAGCCTTGTGAATTGCTGGGTACCGTCCAAGCTTACTGATGGCTAAACAGCTGGCATCATGTCCTGCAGCTGCACATATGTGTGCGACCATTGCCCATTTGCACACGTTCATACACAGCCCAATTGCAAATGCCCTCTGTGAGAGCCATGATGACACAGGTATGCATGCAAACAGTCTTACGCACGCATGTGTGCACGCACACACACACACACACACACACAGCAACATAGCAAGAGCAGCCACAAAGCCTGAGCCCTAACTGAGGATCCCAAGACAAGGAGAGAGCACCCCCAAGGACTGACCTCAGGATCTGCAGGGTGTCACCCGTGCATGTCTCACCACATACACCCACAGAAGTGTGCTCCAGATGGGGTCCACACGCAGGTGTGTCCTCTGCCTCCAAGGAGGGGACAGTAGCTGGGTGCTGACCACCCTGCTTGTCAGGGAGGAGGCAGAGCACTTTCTCACAAAGACCAGCAGGAAACCAAGAACAGAGGCACTGACAAGCAGGTCACGGGCCCGCATCACACGCATTTGTGCTAAGCCCTCTCAGGTAGCTTCTCCTCTGTTCTTGCAAAAATCTCATAAGGAGGGGGACACCGTCATCACCATTTTGCAATTGAGGAGCAATTAAGTGACTTCCCAGAAGTGCCATGCTAGTGACTGCTGAGTCATCACTCCCAGGCCTACTTGTCTGTCTCAACTCAACCAAACCGTGTGAGATTCAGACAGGGAGGAGTTGAACCAGGTAGAGTGGATGAGAGCAGAGTGTTGGGGTGGGGCTGAGTGTTATACCAAACACAGAAAGAGAGGGGAAAGCTGGTGCTCTAGGGGGTACAGCAGGGCACGGGAAGGGGAGGGAATCTGTGCCTTCCCAGAGAACCTCCATCATGAAAGAGTCTACGGCTGACTTTATAGCTGGGACACAAAGGGACTGATGTCTCCTTTTGCAGGGACTCAGATGCCCCAAATAATACTAGTAATGGCCTTAGGGAGCGTTCACTGAGATGCTGTTAAGTACAGGTGAAGCAGCACCTTTGGCCCTCCCAAAAGCTCTATGGAAGAGGTGCAGTTAAGAACCTCACCTTACAGATAAGAAAACAGACTCACAGAAGTCAGAGCCGGTGGGTAAGAGGTGGGATCCAAACCCAAGCAGGACTGAGACCAAGCGCTGTGCTTTGTTCCTGCCACGAGTGAACCTGTCTTGTCCTGCTGGAGGATGCGCTGGGAATCACCTGAGCTTTGAACACATCGAAGCCTGGAGTGGTGGCTGGGAACTCAGAGATTTGGGAACCCTGAGGCTTCTTCCATCGTCTCTTTCTGCACATTACGAGAAATGGAGAGGGAGAAAGGGAGGCAATAATGTTTCAAGCTTCTGGACAGTGGTTTATGAGGCTGGAGGGAAGAGAAAGCTTGCTGAGCAATCAGTGGTCAGAAAACACCATCGTGTTTTGTTCTCTGTTGTCCTCGTGGCTGTTCTAACTCTACTGATTAATAAGCATGCAATGGAATTTTACGAGGGGAAAAAAATGTATCTACCCACCATGGGAACAATAGCCTTCATTCTACAGCGGTATTTTGAGTCTGGTGATAAATGTCTAAGGGGAAATTGTGAAAGCGCTGTGAGTCCCCCTCCCTTGATCCTTGAGACCTCTGAGAATGTCGCCAAGGGCTCTGAGCTTGGAGGGGAGAGGAAACACGGGAGCGATCGGAAGCTTTTATCAGCACCGCGGACAGCACCCGGGCAGCCGCTGTTGGGGAGCTGTCCTGGGTGCTGGAGCTAACAACTGGGAGACTGGCACATTTATCAAGCGTGTCTGCTAGATGGCAGGCACCATCCTATGCTGCACATATATCATCTCATTTAATATGCCCAACGGGCCTGCGTTGTAGGCGCATTTCCCTCATTTTACAGATGCAAGCCTGGAAGTCTGTGACAGAGAGCATCTTGTCCAAGTGTAGACAGCAGTAGAGCAGCAATGTGAATTGAGAATTATCTGGCTAGCGATTTAGTCCTTTTTCCATGCAGGCTCCCAAAGGCCTCCCAACCCCTATTCTCACTAGAGTGGAGAGTCTATTCTGGGTTTCTGGGACAGTCATCACACACAGGGACTAGCTGGACACAGTGGCACATAGCTATAATACCAGCTACTTGAGAGACTGAGGCAGGAGGATCCCAAGCTAGAGGTCAGGCTAGAATACTCACCAAGATTCATTTTCAAAATAAAATTTAATAAAACGGCTAAGAATGTAGCTCAGGGGTGGAGTTTCCTGGGCTCAATCCCCAGTACCATGCAAAAAAAAAAAAAGTAAAAAAATAAAACTCCAAAGGTGGCACTGGGCCAAGCCTACCTAGGGGCTGCTTTATGGGTCTCTGCTGGCACTGAGAGCAGGGCTGTCCCATTCACCCATTCACTCCCAACCACGTGCTCCCTGATTTCTAGCCATGAGCAAGACTTTGGTTGGGGGAGATGGTGGCAGCCAGCCTTAACTGATAAAGGGGAGAGGCTGTCGTGCAGGTGTCCTGAGGGGGAGCCAGAGACACCCATATATTAGCTGTGGTCCGGATCCTAGCACCCTTTCAGGGCAGTACTGGTTAGGGGACACAGTCCCGTGTGTGTCTAGCACCACCTGTTCCCTTAGGGCTGGGCAGAAAGGGTCAGCAAGGCATTCTTCCTTCTGTCTCAGCAGCTGCAGCCATGAAACCACCTCCAGGAGAGTTATCTGGAGCCCATTAAAATGAGGATTCTTAGATTTATTTAGGGCTGCCCACATTGGCATGGGAGGCTCTGGACTCTCAGGGAAGGGGGAGAGTTGAGGGTGCCATGAAACAAAGCAGGAGGGTCCTTCGAGGTCACTGCAGAAACCAGAGTTTCACTCCCATGTGAGGGAACCAGCCTCAAAGACTTTGAGCCTCTCTCTCTGGGGCCCCTCAGCCCCTGTGTTCTCCCCTGCCTGCCCCAGATCCTGCGGCAGTCCTGCCAGTCTGCTTTCTCCTATTGTTCCAGGAGGACTCCTCGTCATGCCCAGCTCTAGGCTGATCATGTCCTGGCCTTACAAAGTCACCTCAGCAAGGCTCAGGTTCCTCGCTTGTGAAGCAGGACTAGTAACGTGCACCCAGCAGTGCCGCTGGTCTGGCTCATGATGGCAGGCATGGTCAGTGGCTTAACTGGACAAACTCTGGTGGCCACAGGACAGTGGGTCAGTGTCTGGGTCTGAGACAGTATCTGTGGCTGTGCCCCATGATCCGGTGGCCACAGGAGGAGGCCTGAACTTAGTGGCCTCTCTGGTCCTAGTAACTGAGCTCACCCCTGCTGCCAAGGAAGGCCCCATCTCACAGAGCACAAAGTATCCCCTAAGCAATGGTTTTGATCACTCTGTCATCCTTCGTGTTCCTGCCTGGCCTGATGAATCAATTGCCAGTCCCTGAAGATGGTGCTTTCTCTTATTCCTAAGACTTAGAGCTGCTGCCTTCCGGCTGCGTCTCTCTCCCACCCTGACTCACGGCTGTTCAGCCTTCAGGTGAGGCACTGGGCTGAGACAGCCCTCACTCCAGGAAGCTGTCTTTGCTCCCAGGTTGAGTTCACAGGCAGTTCCGCTCTGTCCTCCATGCACGCAGGGGTGAGACATCTTGGGCAGAAGCTAAGGCAGGAGAGATGGGGATCATTACCACCTGACCTGCACCTGGGGCTGGAGAGGCAGCAGGGGATGGGCTGCGGCTGGGAAGCGCCATTGTGGTGGCCACCTGGAGGTCTCCTGAGCTCAGCCTCTCCTGGGAGGGGCCCAGGTGTGGTGCTTTGTGCTGCTGGCCTCAAGGGTGGCTCTGCTTACCTGCTGGGCGGGGGTGGGAGGCAGCAGCCTGTCCCTGGAGGGTCTGAGCCACCAGATGGCAGGGCTCTATGCAGCACTGCCCAGCCCCCAAGCTGTTACCTGCCAAGACAGGTGAGTCAGACAGGGAGGGGAGAGAAGGCTGGGCCAGGACCCGAACTGCTTACAACTTAGCTCTGGGCGTGATCACATTAGTAAACCCATTGTGTGCAGTTGCATGTGGCTGACACCAATATGTGTGTCTGTGAGTCTCCTGGTACTGACTTGTGTTTATAGTGTGTCTTTGTGTCCGTGCACAAGTGTGCCATCTAGGGACACAGGCATGTGCACATGTGTACCTAGGTGTGTGCATCAGTGTGTCAATACATAATGAGATGTGTGTAAATGCATGTGCACGTGATGTCTGCAACTGTCTGTTAGCAGACAGCCCAGCATTCTGCAGTCTGATTTTAGACTTTCACCTACTGAGGTTAGTTCAAATCCCAGCTCCATCACTTCCCATCTTTGTGACTTGGAACAAATCTCTTCAATTCTCCAAACCCATTTTCCTCATCTATAAAATAGGGATGAAAATTATAATGCCCATCCTGATTGATTTTTATTAAACACTAAATAATACAATGCATATAAAGTTCTTAGCACTATGCTTAGTTCACTGAAAAAAATAATTATTGCCATTACGTGTGTGTGTGTGTGTGTGTGTGTGTGTGTGTGTGATGTCTGTGGTTGTCTGTGAATATCAAAACATGCATTTATGGTCCAGTCTGGGCTTAAGTTTTTAGGCTGTGTATGAACACTTGTGGGAATGTGTTTTCGTTTCAGTTTTCTCCATTGTTTTTCTCCTATTTTTGAAATTTTCCATGACCCCTTGGAAACTCAGGTACTGTGGCAGCCTCTGGGAGTGAGATTTAAGTTCTGTACATTCTTTCAAACCTCACCTGACCCCTGGTCTTTAGAAAGCGATAACTGTCCTCTCAAAAAAGTCAAATTGTGAATTATCTGAAGCATGCACACACATCCGTGCACACATACACACACGACACCAAACACTCTATGCGCATGTAACATGCATAAGGTGCACATGTGGGGGGTGCATGTGTGCACATGTAGATGCACATACTACCAGCCGTGGTCACCCACGGGCCAGCTGTGTGTCCACAGCCTCAGCCCACATGAGCCGGGCAATGATGAGTACTTCACGACAGTGGCTCTGTGTTGAGCTTGGAAGTGGCTGACAGTCTCCACAGGTCCAAAGCGTCTTGAATGTGACAAACAGAGAAGACCAGGCCCTAAATCTTGCTTTAAACCTGGAGGCCAAAGGCAAGGGGCCTTTATCGCTGCAGGTGCCATGCAGCAAAGGGCATGGACGTGGAGCCAGGCAGACATGGCTTTGAGTGCTTCTTCCCCACTCGCCTGCCGAATGCAGGAGGATGGACCTCAGGCAGCTGCCTTTTCTCCAGCCCTGGCCTGGGCCCGACCCCAGCCCCAAGGCTGCAGGTACAGACTCAGAGCTAGCTCTCCCCGAAGGAGCTGGGGAGCCCAAATGGGCTGTGATGCAAGCCAGGGAGTTGTGGGGTGGACTAGGAAGGGTAAGAAATCCAGTTGGGGGCTCAGGAAAGCTAGAGGTCACTATCCCAGGCCACAACACCTGAAAGTCAAACCAAAGAGATGGGTAACAAAATTGAGAGCACGTGCTTTGCCAAAGTAATTTTATGTTTGTTGAATCTGATAATATTTAAAACATAAGGTTTGTATTTTATGCCAATGTTCTTATCACCATTATTCACAGTAGGTACCAGGGAAAGCACCCCAAATACCCTGTGGAGATGAATGAGGGAGTACATCGCAGTCTACAATATGATGGAATATTACTCAGCCTTTAAAAAGAATGACATCATGCCATTGCTACAACAGAGATGAACTATGAAAGCTTATACTTAGTGAAGGAGTCAGCCACAAAAGGGTAAATACTGTATGAGTTCGCTTATTTGGAGAACAGACCATTGCCACTCGGAAGGCTGGGAGAGAAGTTAGCAGGGGCTCCTGGGGAGGGGAATGGAGATTTAATGCTTAGTGGGGTCAGGGGTTTGGTTTGGGGGGATGGACTGGTCCTACACACGGCTTGCGGTGCTGGTTGCACCCAATGTGAGGGTACTTAAAGTGCAAAAAAAGATGAAAGATGTATACGCTCTGCAGAGAAACCAGACTGCAGTTAACGCCACCACCCAGCGCACTGAAAAGGGATTTAAAAGTGAAAGCTCATGCTTGTTTATCCTACCATAACAAAAATTCCTGGAACTTATACTTGTGCATTTTTTTAAAGTCACATTTAATGCACGTACTATAAAATCTGTTCTCGGGAGTGTGCACTTCTATGAATGGTGACAACCACCCCGTGTCCTGTAACCCCCAGCATAGTGGAGACGCAGAGCATACCCATCGCCCCTACCGCTCCCCGGAGCTCTTGGGCCCGGAGCGCATCTCGCCACGCAGCCTCTGGCAGACACCGAGTATATTTTCTGTCCCCACAGTTTTGTTTTGTCCCCCAAAATGTCACACAGGTTGATTTCCCCTTATCCAAAGTGCCTGGGGCTGAGGGCGTTTCAGGTTTTGGGATATTTGCATGTACATAATGAGCTGTTTGGGGATACGACCCAAGTCTGGAAGCAAAACCTGCTTCTGTTTCGTACGCATCTTACACACCGCATAGCCTGAAGGTAGCTCGATGCAATATTTTCAGTGTACCTGTGTCTTGACCGTGACCTGTCACATGAGATCAGGTGCGAAACTTCCCACCTGTGGCATCATGTCAGTGCTCAAAAAGTTTCCAAATTTGGAGAATTTCAGACTGGAGACACTCAGCCCATGTGAGTGGATGTGTGCAGAGCATAGGTTTTTGTGTCTGGCTGCTTTTACCAGCAGAAAGCATTTGAGACCCTTCCATGTCTAGTGCTAGGAGTTCTTTCCTTTTTGTCACTGTATAGCGCTCCCTCGCAAGGCCCCCCTCTTTGTCCATTCAGCACTGAAGGACATTTAAATCATTTCCAGTTTGGGTGACTATGAGTCAAAGCACTGAAAATATTCACAGACAATTTTCATGTGAAGCTGTTTTCATTTCTTTGGGTTACTAACTTAGGAGTGAGATTGTTGGAACATGTGGAAATGAGGGTTTCACATCATGAGAAAGAGTTAAGCTGGTTTCTCAGGTGCCTACAACTCACTTTGTTTTACTTTCTTTTTTCCCAATTTCTTTTCCTTTCCTTTCCTTTTTTTTTGTTAGTAGTTCATTTTTATTATATTTTTAAAAAAACAAAGGTCCACAATGGATTGGAAGGGAAGGGAAAACCCTGGTTCACCCTGGTTAATCCTGGAAGCTCTAACTTGGGAGGAGCCAGCGGATAAGCACTGGTGCGCGTGCAAAAGCCCTGCGGACACCAAGCGAGCCAACGCTGAGCATGGCCTGGGGAGGGCGCTGGCGAGCCGTGAGGCTGGGAATGGGGTCAGGGACCAGAAGATGCCAAGCGCTGGGGCTGAACTGAGACTCTTCTGGAGAGGGGTGGGAAGCCACGGCAGGGTCTGAAGAGGAAGGAAGATGATGAGTTGCGAAAGTCCCCCCGGCTGGGCGTGGCAGCTCTCTGGACACTGGTGCTCCTGTGGGTCCAGGCGGGGGAAGAGGACACCTGGATGAGGGTCCTGGCACAGAGGGCTAAGAAGCTGGAATGGACAGGATCTGGGGGTGCATGAGATGCGTGCGGGAGAGGCTTTGGATGGAGCTAGGGAAGTAGGTGGGCCGGAGAGGCAGCGAGCAGGCGGGAGGCAGGCGGCGGAGACCTCTCAGCTCTGCGGCTGGGGGCCAGCCGAGCCCCCAACCAGTCGGGATCCGATTCAGCTGTCACTCAAGTGGACCAGGCCTCTGAAAGGCCCCCGAAGAGCGGGTGATTTGTGCAGGCCTGACCGGCCCATTGTGCCACTGGGATTCGGTCTTTGCCAAGAGTAACAAAGAGCTCAGCAGAAATCCGCTCCGGCCTTGGCGTGGGGGAGGGGGAGAAGGGGTGGGAAAGGGACGGCAAGGGAAGGGCGAGGGCTCCGCCTTCTCCCTGAGCGGGTGGGACCTGGGCCGTGGCTCTCCCGTGTGCGTGGCTCTGTTGTGCACAGGCGCCTGTGTGCACGGCTGGGTGTGTGTGCGCCCAGCAGCTGTGCGCCTGCACTGAGGGCCCGTGTGCCTTGCGGGCATCTCCACGGTGCACCGGCTACGCTTTGCTGCCCCGCAGAGCCGCCCTCCGCCCTGCTCTGCCCGGTAGATGCCAACCCCGTGGGCCACCCCAAGCAGCCGACTTGCTGGCTGGTGGCTGAGAGGCTGGACCCAGAAGGCGGGCGGGCAGGACAGGCTGCGCTGGTGGGTGGCAGTGACGTGTGGTTTTCTCCCAAGTGTCGCTCCCCAAAGTGATTGCTCTTCCCCGCTCCTGCAATTTCTCAGTCCTTGAACTCTTGAGGGCCAGAGTCAATAATACTCCTGCTAGTGCCACCTCCGGGGTTTCCTTACCTCCTTTCGGTGCCCCTGGCCCTGCCCTTCACCTTTGTAAACGGCCTTCTGATGGGGCTTGCATGGCTATGGGGATGCATGCATTTCCAGTGCACTTCTGCGTGTTCATGGGGTGCATTTCTGTGGTGCCTGGTGGCTGTGTGTGTGCACGCTCTGGGCTGGGAATGGCTGCATGTGGCTGAGTGGACACTGCCGCCAAAGCCAGAGAAGAAGGGGCCTGGCAGCTGCTGGCACAGGCGATGCCCCCGCAGACGCCCCCTCGGGGCCTCTTATGATGCTTTGCTCCCAGGAGCTCTGCTTGTTTGTGCAAAGAGCATCACTTCGGGGGTCCGAAGGCTCCATCTTCACCCTCTGGGATGAGCCCCCTCCCCGTGCCAGGACGGCAGGAGGTGCGCTCCCCCTCTCACTGGCAGTGTGGTGCAATGTTCAAAAGTAAGACCCACTGGTACTGGGAGAGTGAATACCTTAGATCATAAACGCTTTGGGCAAGGGAGGACATAAAACCCAGGCGTCCTTAGGAAAATGATCACCTGCATGGTAGTGTGTGCCTATAATCCCAGTTTCTCAGAGGCTGAGGCAGGAGGCCAGCCTTGGTGACACAGTGAGACCTTGGGAGGGAGGAGGGCAGGAGAGGGAAAAGAAGAGGGAGGAGAAAGAGGAAGAGGAAAGAGAAATTTGACGCTTCGATGGATTTGACTTTATAAAAATGAAGGAGTCTATGCAGCGAAAGAACTCACATTTAAAATTCACTGGAAGTCAGTCTGTATTATTTATGTTATAGACAAAGAATATCTGTAACATGCAAAGAGTTCCCACAAACAAATAAGAAAATAGCACCAACCAAATAGTAATCTGGTCTCGATATATGGTTAAGTGTTTCAATCATGTTACAAACAGCAGGGAAGCAGATGAAGCTTAAGCTCTCTAATCATAATGAGACTTAAACTGTGGGCAAAACCACTGTTTGGGAAACAGATTTACTAAACTAAAAACATGTACTATTCAGTGATGGAGACGGTATGGGGGATGAGCACACTCACATGCTGCTGAATGGAATATAAATTACTATTCAGAAGGGACAATTTAAAAACAGCTACCAAAACATACAGCACATATATTCTACACCTCAGCAATTCCCCTTGTAAAGCTCTACCTTACAAAATTACTGGTACCCACGTGCAGAGATATGTCTGTGAGGCTGCTCCCTAAAATAACACAAAAATATTTGGAAATGAGATGCGTGACTTTCCAAGGAACGCGCGTGAGTAAGTTGTAGAAAGTCTATACTCTGAGATACCACGGCGCTGTTAGAGAATGAAGTCGATTCACATTGCTGATGGAACCTGTAGAACCCACGCTACCTCTTCTGCATCAGTCAGGCAGCTCAGCGGCGGAGCTCTTGCCTCGCACAAGGAGGGCCCTGGGTTTGATCCTCGGCACCCTGAAATTAAGCAAAAACAAAACTGAAAACAGTATGTATTTGGATAATCCCACTTGGGTGTCTGAGGATGTAGTTCAGAGGCTGAGCATTCCCCTCGTGTGCGTGAGGGTCCGAGTTCCACCTCCAGCCCTGCAGAAAGGCGGGCAGGGAGGCAGGCAGGCGGGAAGGAAGGAGGAAAGGAAGGGGGAAGAGAGGGGAAAAGAGAATGTGGGCGGAAACCAGATTTGGCAGCAGACGCTGGTCAGTGTCCTGCAGGTGCAGTCATCAACTGCACAGCGCCGTGTGGTTAGTGTTGACGGGACGGGTGTGACACTGGGGTGGGGGAGAGGGACCGGGCTCCCGCTTTCCCTCTGGGCCCAGGATGAAGGGCGGGTGTCAGTCGAGTGTGACCCCTAACAAGACAGAGCTGTGCTCTCTCCCCAGCCCCTGAGGCTGACTTGGAAAGAGACCACCCAAACCTGGGCGGTGGTACCAGCCTCTAGGGGTGCTCTTGGCCACCTTCTAGGGGGGTCCCTGGGGGACCCAAGTCTCCGTGGGAACAGCTGTGGATCAAACTGTGGCCGCTGGAATTCGGCTCTTAGAGCTGTGTGCCAAAATTGGGGGGTTTAGGAGTGGGGCTGTTGGGAGGGGACTAAGGTTCGGGGACATCTTGAGGACAGAGCCCTAATCTAGGAGTACTGGTGGTTTACAAAATGTCTGTCTGTCTCTCTCCCCTCCCTCCTCCATGTGAGAATGTGGCCATTTTCAAGCCGGGAAGGAAGCCCTGATCTTGACGTGACTCGGGAGCAAGGCGCGGAGTCCCTGTGTCTTGGACTGTATTTTCAAGTCTATTTGTCACAAACGGCCTTGGAAGGTGGACACGATGTCCCTCTGGAGCCAAGGGCAGATGCGCCCAGAGCCCGTAAGAGCCCGAAGCTCGGGTCCCTCTCCCTGCGGTAGGGCGAGCGCCCTGGTCATTTCCAGGCCTCTGTGAGGAGCTGTGGGGACGTAAGTTTGGGAGCCCGTGAGAAATGCTGCCCCAACTGAGTCCTCAACTGTCCTCAGCTGTCCCCGGGCGTCTGAGCCTGGAGCCCCATGCTTCCCACCCGCATCTGAGAAGCTGGGACTGGCTGACTCGCTGGTGACAGGCAGGGGGGAGGGCACACCCTGAGCCGCTCGGGACAGTCCCCTGCCCTGCTCAGGGGCGCCCTGCGGCCAACAGAAGCCGGCCAGAGTGATGTCATGCGACTTCCAGACTAAGCCGTAAGGACAGTATTGCCTCGTGCTGTGTTTTTGGTGGGGGAGAAGTACTGGGAACTGAACCCAGCGCCTTCACCCTGAACACTTCTCTGGCCCTATTAAAATGTTGATTTTGAGACAGGGTTGTTGCTAAGTTGCCCAGATCCCCACCCCCTCTGCCTCAGCCTCCCCAAGTGCTGAGATGACAGGTGTGTGCCGCCACATTCTCTTGGGACGCTCACTCTTGTATCTCAGTCACCGTGCTGTGAGAAGGCTCCAACTGCCCTGGGGAGGGACCCATGTGCACAGGGACAGGCCCCCACCAGCTTGCCAGAAATGTCAATCGGCCAGTTTAGAAGTGGATTCTCCGGCCCCAGCCAAGTCAGTCAACGAGCTGCCCAGCCCAGCCACCCCCAAATTCCCGGACAGAGAAACCACCAGAGATATCAAATGATCGCTGCTGTGTGGAGTCACGGCTTTCAGAGTTGACTTATTATACCTGGGTCCTCATCCGCTGAGCAGCGGTGGCTTCCAGCAGAGGGACACTCTGATCCTGTCGCCCAAGTGTGGTCAGAGCCCCAGCCCTGCTGCTGGGCCGCCTTACCAGGAGAGGTGACCTGGAGTGGACAGTGGCCGGCTGGGGTCCACTGGGCGATGGTGGGCAGAAGCAGGAGAGGTTGGCACCTTCTGGATTTGCTCAGCCTCACTGTGGCCTGGAAACCTGGACAGCAGGATATGGGCAGAGGCCAGAGGGGACAGCTGGTAGCACTGATCCAGAGACCCCAACTTTCCCCCAATCAGGTCATCTAAACCACTCCCAAATTCAGGTACCATCAGTGGGAAGAAAGTGGGACCAGGAAGCTGTTTGCGGCAACCAGGGAGGACACAGAGGAAGTTTGGGCAATGGCCTTGGCCACCCCTTGTTTTGTTTTGTTTCATTTTGTTTTTCAAATCCAAACATCTGCAGTATTTTACTTCATGTTGATTATATTGATGTCTACATTTTTCTTTTTTAAACATTTATTTTTATCAGTACACATTTGCATTCTCCACCAGGCATTGATACACGTACATGACGCGTCTGACTTCTCTCTACACCCTCCC
>PVJX010027526.1:0-24774 GCA_004027295.1 Dolichotis patagonum | reverse complement strand
ACACCAGCACTGCAGTATACACCAGCACTGCAGTATACACCGGCGCTGCAGTATACACCAGCACTGCAGTATACACCGACACTGCAGTATACACCGGCACTGCAGTATACACCAGCACTGCAGTATACACCGGCGCTGCAGTATACACCAACACTGGTGGCTGCTTGATCTTGCATTTCTAATTCCCACAATTCTGAGAAAATAAATTCCTGTTCAAATCATTTCATCTCTGCTATTATTTTGTGGCAGTGTAAGTGAGACAGAAGATTAGGAGATGTCAAAGCTGGCTGGAGAAGGAGATAGGACCTGTTAATTACAAGGTCCCAGAACACACAAGTAAAACAATTTCCAAAGCCCTGTGTGTGGACTTCTCAGAACCCCAGCCAAGCTGATTTCTGCCATAGCTCTTTTTTTTTAAATTTTATTTAAAGAGAAAAAAAAAGCAATACAGAAAAAAGGGTAGAAACAGTACAGAACCTCAGAAATAACCATAAATCACTAGTTGACAAACCACATACTGTCCTCCCAGAAATAGCTGTTCATGTTACAAAATTAAGGCATACAAAGTGAACACACAGTGAGGCTGCAAACAGTTACAAAAAAACCAGGATGGAATAAAGCCAATTGAGACAGTAGAGTGAAATTTCTGCCATAGCTCTTAACCCTTCTCTTTTCAAATAAACTTTTTCTGGGCCTGTCTCATCCAGTTCTTTGTTCAAGTTTAGAAGGTGAGCAACCCACAACCTGGCGTTGTTACTTGGCAAGCCACCTTTTGAAGTAGGCTACTCATAACACAATTACTAATACATCCCCTAACTGCCTCTTCTCGTTATTTTCTTTCTAATTTGTACTTCAATTATATATCTTAGATTTTCTGATGGAAAGCTCATGGGTTACTGAGCATCTGATTTATTTTCTCTGTTCTATTCAAATCAAATATTTTATAATCATCTATTCTCAAGTTTATCATTTTTGTGCCATATGGGGGACCTTTTTAGTATCATATATTGTTGTGCTAAATTGTAAAGTTTCCATTTTTTTACTATTTTTCATTTCCCTAAATATATTTGTTTTTAAAAAATTTTATTGGCACATTTTTGAAGTACACAATAATTATACTTATTGAAGGGAATCAATGTATGCATAAAACACAGCTCAAGACTTTTTCCCCATTCATTCCTCTCACCCTCTTTTATTTTGCCAGCATCAAATTCATTTATTTATGAGTCCATGTAAAATTATTTATCATACATATAGATTAAAAACCAGACTAATAGTAAGGACCAGGGATACCCCGAAAAGCACCACAGCCATCCTCAGAGACAGTGAGGTCCCAAGGTCCCTCAGTGATGAGAACAGCCTAATTTATATCAGAAAACCAGCATGAAAAGCTTCTGCTAGAGACTGACAGCACAGCATCTCCCCCTCCAGAGCCAGGAGCGGTAAAGACCAGGGCTCCCCCAAAGTGAACCACCCTCCTCAGTGACAAGGTCCCGAGCTCCTCTGATGTTGAGAACAGTCAAGTTCAGTTCATATCAGGAAAGAAGTTCGACAATCTCCTCTGGGAGAAGCAGCAACACCACACCACTCCTCCCTCTGCAGTTCTCTTCTTGTTGGCAACAATCCTCAGGGGGCCATTCACAACCTGCGCTGCACTGAGTCAGTTCAGCTGGTTGTTACAACGTGACCACCAGCTGTCAACCCACCACACTAAATTTTCTCTTGACTGTGAATCATCGCTCTGTATTTCCTTCTTCTCCTTCTCCTTCTCCTTCTCCTTCTCTTTCTCCTCCTCCTTCCCCTCCTCCTCTTCTTCCTCCTCCTTTTGATTTTTTCATTTTCTACAACTTTTCTTTTCCATAGAGCATGTTGAGAGGGACAGACTGTAAAGCTGCTATTAAGTCTTTTTTCTGAAAATTTTGCTTTTTATTCTAATATGAATTAAATTGGTTTGATACAAAGTCAAAATTTTTGTCATAAAGTGGGCACCAGTTGACAACACCCCTTTCTCTTGGTCTTCCAGATGGTGGTTTCTGTTGAGTGCCCTGAAGTCTACTTTTCATGTCAGAAAATGACTGCAGAGAGGTTTTAATTAATCCCTCGTGAATATAACTAAACCAGAATCATTCAAATAACAGACTCTTATTATAAGAAGAAACTATGAGTGGATATAGAGATGTATAGAATATTGGCGTGTAGCTTTATGAGGAATATTGAAAACCAGGTCAGTACCCAGCAACACAAAAACCAGAAAGAAGTACATGCTCCAAGGTGTTCAGTAATGTCTGCTTTTAATGTGTGCTTACTCTTCCTCAAATATCTGCTCTTCGTTCTTTTCCTTAACTCAGGTGATTTTCTCAGTGTCTTATTTTGCTTTCCTTATAATTTCCCATGCTTCTTTTGCCCTGTCAATGGCTTCTATCTCTCATTCTTTTAAGCTTCATACTCCTTGGTTCATGGGCAAATATTTCCTGTAGTAACTGGAACACATTCAGTCATCATGAGTAAAACCGAGTACAAAATCACATAACTAGGAAACACCCATAATCGTTGTACTCCTGATTGGTAAAAGTGTACGAACTTTAAATTAAAAATGATTGTTGCAGATGCTCAAATAATCTCTCTCTTGCTTTATTCCCCCCTTCCCCCGTCTTACATCATGGGCCATAATCACCTCAGTCTGTCTTTGACTCACATATCATTTTAGTAAACTACTTTAACAAAGAATGTGTATTCTTGTATCCCAAGCATCACATCTCCAAGAAGGTCTCTGAAGGATTTTAGTTGACATTACTTTTACTAACTATATCACCATCTCTGCATCTATCTTGGGGTCATAACTTTGGTCATGGAGGCAATGATGGTGCCAGGCTTTCCCCAACCATGCTCAATAAGCTTCTTATAAGAAAGATAACTCCATTCCTAGGACACATGTGGAAAGAGTAACTGGATATCAACACAAAGCCAATACAATAACTATATTCTGTATTTCCTAACTCAGGTTATAGATATGATTACCTAAAAGCATTTTCCCTGAGCACTCCTACAGTCTGGTCTGCATATACTTTTCTTGTAGGCAACATCAAGTTATACTTTGGTAGCATAGATTCAGATGCTTATTAGTGATCTCAATGTTAAAAAACCAAAACAAAACAACTACTGGTGATCAATACTCCTATCATCTTATCCTGAGTAAGATTGTTTATCTTACAAGTCTTTCTAAACATGATAGTATCAGAATTGTCATATACACTTGAATGACTGCTATTTCAAAAGAAAGGTCCTTTGTTGTATTTCTTATATAATTACAAATGTATAATTTTTAAAATATCTATCAAATATCACAATGTCTGTGCCTTAATACTTATTAAAATAACAAATATTATAAGATTTGACATTTTTGTAAATGCGGCAACATAGTATATAGTTCTATTTTATTATACTTAATATGTAGGTGGACTGTAGAATAATATTAGAATCATAACCAAGAAATTTTCTCTCATAATGGAACTCTTTAAAGTTTTAGTCTAAATATAATTGATTACATGAAATTAAGTTATTCCAGAGTCATAGATATATATTGAAATTAATGATAACATTTGTGCAATATGTACCACTTGGACACAAAAAGTGATGAAATAAATTTTATCCAAATGTTATCTATATTACCAGTTTTACTAAACCTCTGTATGTACCAAAATTCTGAGCTGCCTTGTAGTTTAATGTTTTAATGTTCAAATTTAAATGTATCAGTGTCTAAATAGAATCAGTTCATATTTATTAGACATACAAATATTTTAAGTACAATGCTTAATTTGATGACACAGAAGAAATAGATAAACATGGAAAAACTTAGAAAAGTAAAATAAAGAAAAACTCCATAATATTTAATTATGTGCTCAATATGAAATAGCAGAGCAACTTGGTTTAACTATGTTTTCATTGGAGCATATAAAACTTGAATGCCAAACCATATGAAAATGATTTTCTGCTCAGAAAATACAACACAAAACAGAATATATATATATATATATATATATATATATATATTCTGTTGTATTCTCCTTTCCTAGGAAAGGCTTAATTTGAAATATAAATTCCAAATTAAACATTCAATAATTTTAAAGGTTTCTTATTAAAATTAAAAGGAAATTCCTTTTGTTCACTAAAATGCATTCCTCACAATAAAATACATGGCTGGACTGATTTTACTTATCATAAACACTTGTGTCAACACAGCATTTTCATAAAGTTCATAAAAGATTTTACTCTGCTTCCTGGTTCTAGTCCATAAAACTGATGCATTCCATAGCCGTTACCTTCATTGAGAAACTGCAAAAGGAATATTAAACAGCACTGCAATATTCCCCATGGTGTTTTACTTTCGTCATGTTCAATACAAGTCTTTGAAAACAGCTGTAGAACCATTTTATTCCTTAGTTTCTTAGGCATAATATTAACAAAGTACTCAACTAAGTTTTATATACCATTGTCTTCCACAAGTGGAAACTGAAAGTGATTATTGGAAGATCACGTGGCTCTAACTCAGCCAGTCACTACTGCAGTGTTGGCCTTCTCAAAAGTAACAGCTCCAATAAATTGTTCCCACCTTAATCATGATCTTGGGCTTCATTTTATTTTATGAACCTCTTCCCTGTTTTTAGAATTTAAGAAACACTAATAAAAAATGTTCATGCAAATATTCAGTTATATTCACATTTTTTGGAATCTGTAAACATATTTTTGATAATTTGGAACAGATTTCAACCTAAAGTTATATAAACAAAGAAAATTCAAACAAGCAAATATTGCATGTCTCTAAAATTGTGTAGCGCTTAAGACTTGCCCTGCACTTCTGGCTCTTTTTAGTTATCTTTCCTTTCAGAGTCAAAGTTCATAAAAATTTTCCTGGGAGTGGTTTTTACACTTCATTTCCCCCTTCTTAAACTCCGGTGCCTCTCACTTGGTTACTGATCCTACTGTACAGCAGAAACCATCATTTACATTTTATTACCAGAGGCATCTGTGGTGCTAATTTCAATTATTTAATGGAACTGTGTTACCTCAATATATACACTCTACTATTGCTGTATTAACAAAATGGCAATTTTCTTTCCCGTAATAATATCCTACCCAAGAAACGGCTTCCCCCTTCTCACCTTTGAGTTCATCAGGTCCCCACGCTATTAAGAAGGTTGGGAAACCAACCCCAGCCCCCTTTGTAGGCACCATCTGGACTCCAATCCTGAATTTCCAGCCTTCAGAATTGTGACAAATATGGACCAGGAATATAACTCAATGACACAGTGCCTGCCTAGCAAGTGTGAAGTCCTGAGTTTGATTTCCAGTACTCCCCCGCCACACACACACACACAAAAAGAAAGAAAGAAAAAAAAAGAAAGAAACCCTCAAAATCATGGTGTGTGGAAGCAAGCTGCTTCATAAATATTGTGAAAAAAAGAAAAAAAGAATTGTGACAAATAAATGCCTATTGTTTACACATTACTCACTGGTACTTTTGTATAGAAGCATAAAGGTTAATTTTCCTGTTCAAGAATTTACTATCACTGCAATAATAGCATAATATCTTTTCATTTCTCAAAAAGTATTCTGAGAATTTGCCTCACTCTGACTACATCAACAGGTCATTTCTTTGTATTGGTATGCTTGCCTCTCCTTTTTATTTAAAGTCTATTTGTATAACTCTGTTTTTGCTTTTTATTTGTTTTCTTAGTTCACTAACATTTAATATATTTAAAGTGAATTTACTTTACTGCTTGTTTTCTACTGGTACTGTTTTTCCCTATCCCATTTTCCTTCTTTTCCTTATTTAAATGTATTTTGCAAGGTTTTTTTTTTTTTTATTGGTACCAGGGATCGAACTCATGACCACGCGCTTGCAAAACAGACGCTTATGCCGCTGATCTAAATCCCTAACCCCTTAAATGTATTTTATATTTCTAATTTAATATTATTTTAATCAATCACCTTTTAACTTATATGTTCCTCTTTGTTATACTTTTAAAGGTTGTTCTAGCAATTAGCATATGCATACTAAAATTATTTTAGACAATTTACAGGTTATATTTTAGCTGACTCCATTTTGATAACACTAGTTTGAATAAAATAATTTCTGCAGACCTAACTTGAAAGTTTTCTCAAATCAAAGACCAGCATTATATTCGAGTGATAGGAAAAGTTTTGATAGCCTTTGTTGGTATGTGTGACAGGTTCACTAATTTCTACTTATCCAATCTATTGAGGTTGAAATAGGCACACAATTCACAATGATGCAAAGAGACTCTCCTCCCTTGGACTAATACCGAGTATGGTTGTCTTTTTGATTTTCCATTAATTTTTCTCATAATCTTCTCCTTGAAACTAAGCCAGACATGAGAAAGTGCCACTGACTTGGCCAGAAATCATATTGCCATTTTTACAAACAACATGCTTACAGCAACAACAAAAAAACTGCTTTTGAATCTCAGGACTATGCCATCTATTTAAGAATAAGCAGTGCTGTTGTAGTCAAGGTTTGCAAGGAAAACAATTACATACAGGCCACATAATTTAAAGTATTATTTATAATGGTCATCCAAGGAGTCCAATGCAAAGAAAGTGTAGTAAATCTGTCTACACACTAAAGACCTAGAGAATCCAGCCAAGGCCCTGGATCCCATGGCAATGTCCTGCATGTGTCCAGCTGAAGACCTAGAGCCCATGACAATGCCTCTCATGATGCCAACTGGAGTCCTGGAACCCATGACAATGACTCATGCAAGTCTGTTTCAAAGATCTGCTTTGGGAAGGCCCAAAAGTCAGCTGTGGAAGCCACAAAGTCTGTGCCAGCAGGACAAAGGGTCTGTGCCAGTAGGTTGATGGTTCTGCACTGGAGCCAGGAAGCAATGCTCAAAGTAAGGACCAGGGATCCCACAAAGAGTACCAAAGCCATCCTCAGCAACACTGATGTCCCGAGCTCTTCCTATGCTAACAGCCAAGTTCATATCAGGAAGCCAGCATGATAAGCTTCTCCGGGAGACTGAGCAGCACACCATCTTCTCCTCTGGAGCCAAGAAGTAGTAAAGTAAGAACCAGAGGTTCCCTAAAGTGAACCACAGCCATTCCTAGCAACAATAAGGCCTCAAGCTTTGCTGATGATGAGAACAGCCAAGTTCATATCAGGAAAGAAGCTCAGCAAGCTCCTCCAGGAGAACCACAGGCACCAAGCAGCGCCTTCTCTCCAGGTCTACTTTCTGTGCTGGCAACAATCCTCAGGTGGGCCGTCTACACTCAGCATCGCACTGATTCAGTTCAGCTGGTGTTAGATTGATCGTCAGTTTTCAATTCATCACAATCCCCCCATGGTCCACTTGATAACCATATACATTTCTTTAAATCATAGTGGCAGATTTGTGAAAAATTTAACATGTCTTGATTAATTCAGATTTACATTAATTTAACAATTACATACATACAATTCTTATCGTACCCATTCCCACAAAAAAAGGCAGGCAAAAATTCAAGTTTAAAACACAAAACAGTGCTTAATTAACCTGGTTAAAAAACATATATCTAAAACAGCATTAAAAGCATATTAAAAGAACTATCACAATCATGAAGTCCTTGATTCCCATTAAATTTTAACATGGCATGGAAAAACTAAAAACAAGGATCTCCTGCATGGATCTCTTTTCTTCAGGTGAAAGGTTCAGTGTATTTTTCCCCCTTGCTGTTCTCACCAACCACGTTCTCTGTTTCATGTTTGCAAATCATAGCTCAACTAGAGCCTTATTATCTAGCTAAATGTTTCAAATCAGTCTACTGGCTCTGCTCTTAATTTCCAAAATACATCTGGTCAAAAGCTCTCAGAAGTAATCATGCTACCATCTCAACAGCAGGCTGCACTGAAAATTTTCTGTAATATCTCTCAACATAAGCAAAACGCTGACCAACTTTCAGCCAATGCACAAGATACTACCTGAGATCTGCTGCTGATGGAGCCCTTCTCAATAGAAGACTCCCAAGCTTTGTCCTAACCAGCAGCGTTTCCATCAGTACTCTGATTTTGCAGCCTCCGATTAGAGTTTCCAATAAAGTTTACAGCATAGAAGGACTAGCTCTAGGCCAGTGTCTCAAAATCTCAAATCAGGTTCCAAAGATTCTTAAACCCCATGGTCAGGCAACATCACAACAATAACGGAAGTGTAAACTATTTCATTTGCTATTGACAGAGTGACTAATAATACTGAACAATTACTATTTGCCAGATTTACTTTAATACTGACATAAATACTACAATAATCTATGATAAGAGCTGATTTAAAGAATTCTGTCTTTTTCAGGAAGCATAATTCAACGGAGAATGTACTCATGTCTAGCAGGGGTCAATGGCAGATAACACCTTTAAAAATTTTAGAAAAATGAAAATTTTATGAAAATATAGACAATGATAATTGTGACACATGTACATAAACATTATTAGACCTGAGAATAATACTGAGATATATTTTTCTCCAGTCTTCTGTGTGCATGTTTATATGAGCATGTGTATAAATGTCTGTTACACAGAATGAGATACAGATACAGAGTGAAGAATTGATATCATCTATGTATGAAGAATTGATATCATATATGAAGAATGGGTGATTAGAAATTGTGAATAGGAGAAATGATAGAGAATCTTAAGGTATTCAGCTACTGAGTGGCTAGAATGGAGCTTCTTACCACCAAATCCTCGGGAAGCGGTACCAGTCCAGAGGCTGACATGAGAAATACTGAAGAACCACCAGAACCATATGCTGTTTCCATTAGACACCTGGGTCACATGAGCAAGTAGTGATTCTATTTGTCTTCATTTTACTTGAATGCCTTGTATTTCTATATTAATTCTACTCTGCATAATATAAATTTTAAGGCATAAATTCCACATTCAACAGATGCTAACAGGATTGCACTTTTGTCCTAGAAATACAGCTAGACACTGGGTATAAAAAAGTGAGGAAAACAAAACACGATTTTTGCCTCTACAATTAGACTGTAGAGAAGACTGGAGAATTTCAGTTTTTTGATATTATATTAGAAAATAAGAAACTATAAAATATTCACTAAAAGGTACAGAAGTGTGAAGGTATATATTACAGAAGATAATAACTATGCATTTTTTTATCTTCTAAGTGTTTGAAATCCCTAAGACATAAATGATTACTGTTAGTATTTGATAAAGAAGAAAAGTACATACAGAACAGACAAAATATATGGAAAAAGAAATTATTGTGTCAGAGGAAGTGAAAACTAGTGTTATTGAACACATATGGAAAGTTAGGTGTGTGCTAGACAAATAAGGTAGCCAACACAGAAGGCCAAACATGTTTATAGTCACATTAAGGATTCCATGTGCCAGACACAAGAGAGAGTCATTGCTTGTTGGAAATAAACAAAGATGTCAATAGAGAGCTTAAAAAAAAACAGTGTAAAATGATGCACTGCAGAAAATTTAAGAAAGCTGAGACTAGACTCTATTTCTAGAAATATGAAATTTTATACATGTAATTTTACATGGAAAAAGTACTTTGGTTGTTACAGATTGTCTAAACATTTTCATATAAAACAGAGGTACTTTCTTCTTTAAAAAATTATAAGAAAAAAGATACAATGGAATTTAGTCTTTAAGTTTAGTGTCTGTTTTCATCAAGGTACCAGGCATCTGCTTGTCAAATGTTTTATTAAATGCTAATTAACCAGTTAATATTTCCTCTTTTAATTATATTCCTAAGGTATACTTACTTTTCTTGTATATTCCTCTCATGAACATTGATGCCAAAAGTACTTTTTAAAATGAAACTTGGAAATTTCTCTAGTGAACAAATGTAAAATAAGGAGAGAAAATATGTAGGGATAACATGTAAAAATTGTACAGAATTTTTACATTTTTACAATGCCTATTGTAAGGCATACCCAGCATCGTGACGCTAAGTTGAGGCACAGAAAGATCTGTGTGATGTTTGGGGATCCAAATAAGATGTAAAGCAAAAAACTCATTCACCTACAGCACGTGTGAAAGCTAAGATGTAACACATACAGCTTTGTAAATAAGTGCATGAGTCAACTTACTTAATTCAGAACATGTGATTTAAGTAAGGTAGACGACATAAAGAAACTTGAGCCAAGAAGACTAGATATTAATTGTATAGAGCCAACAAACTTCAGATTTAGAAAATATAGAGGTGTTAAAAGTGTTGACATTTATGTGAATATGTAGCCAGTAACAGTTAGAAATCAGAAGATACTCTGCAACGAAAACACCATAAATATAGCTCATGATACATTTGCCTGCTGTAGTAAAAGCCTCTTTTGATTTCAAATGTTTTCTTTAGCAAAAAATTATTTGCCGAAGTAGAAAAACCTTAGGGTCTCTGTGTAACTTACATAGTGTGAAGTGACCCTTACAGATTGCTGTAGGAACCCATCCGTAGCTAGATGTAGTGAGCCATGGGGTGAAACATGCTTAAGAATAATCACTTTATTTTCAGGCATGGTATATTCTTAATCCAGTGCATTTTTCTATATTTAGTCTACATTCTCATTATACCATGAAAATCCCAGAAGAGTTTGTGCTTGGAGTGCAATGTCTGTGACATAATAGGAAAAATTTTAAAAAGTAAGTCAAATATGTGAGTAAATGAATACATTAATCTATTGATAGAAAGCAATACTAAAAAGTCTTCACAACAAATTTTAGATTTACAAAAAAGACTGAGGAGGTAGTACAGAGGTACCCAGGGTACTCAGTTCCCTCCTATACACAGTCATCACATATTTTTGATATCTTGCATTAGTATGAAACATTTTGTATAATTAATGAGCCACTAGTAATACATTATTATTAACCAAATCTGTGAGTTTATACTAAAGTTCACTATTCTTTGTGTAGTTTTATGGGTTTCGACAAAAGAATACAGTTTGTATCTACCATAAGAGAATCACACAAAACGGTTTCATTGTTCTAAAAATACCCTGTGCTTTTACTCACACTTACCCACCTCTTCCAAAACTCTGTTAAGCATTGATCTTTTTGCTGTCTTTACCATATTACCTTTTTAGATTTTAATATATTTGAACTCATACCATATGCCAACTCTTTATCTAACAATGTGCATTCACTTTTTCTCTAAGTCTTTTTGACTTGCTAGCTCAGACTTTTTTTAAGACTTCTGAATGCATCGAAGGAAATGTAACTTTTTATCTATTTACCTATTGAAGGATAGTTTGGTGCGGGGCACTCATGAATAAAGTTTCTGTAAATAGTATTACTAATTCTTCTTCCTCATCCCTTACAGCACTGTCATTTATTTCCTTTATCCTAATCTATATACTATAATTACCCAGTATATTGTCATTAGTATTACTTTGAACAAACTATAGTCACTGAGATAAAAATAAGAGAAATGAAAGATTTTACTTTTATTAATTATTCCTTTTGTGCTCCTGTCATATTGATCCAGATTTATGAACTAGATCAGTAATGGCGAACCTTTTAGAGACAACGCGCCCAAACTGCAATACAAACCTCAATTGTTTATCACAAAGGGCCAACACTGCGGTCCAGGCTTCTGGCTGCTGGCATGACTTCAATGGCTGTCTACAGATAGGACACGGGGAGCGCGCTGCGCATGCGCTCCACTGGTTCCCCACCACACATTCTGTGTCTGAATAACTTAGAACATTTCGTGTGAAAACAGAGCCAAATGACAACTTCCAGAAATTTACACTTGTGTGAAAGGTGTTCATTGCTCTTTTATTTATTAAAAATACTTTTTTTGCATACATAATTGTAGGATTAAGTTGGGGAATCATTCAACCCTTTCACTATTTCTGTTTATTTCTTCTTGCTTGCATGGTTTCTAATTCCAAGCTCAGTGTAATTTTCTTTTTTTTAATTTTTCTTTTTTTTATTTTAAAGAGAATAAAAGAAGGCAGAACAGAGCAGATCAGAAGAGAACAACATAGGCAACACAGTATTTTACATTAAAACAACCAGACATTAACAGTAGCTAACACCATATCACTTACTCTGCTATAGTTGAGCATAGTTTCAAATAAAATGATATCAAACATAACAAAATAGTATAAAACCATTCAAAAAATGAAAGAATTTCAGGGCATTCTGAACCGAATAACAGAGAATGATCAATGGCTACTATAATATCTCATTTTAAATAAAAATTTTTGTTTATACTATCACATATATTAAAATCCCAATAAGACACAACATGAATAGAATAGAAGCATGGTAGGACTTCTAAGCAAGATAATATTAAATCAGCAATAGCTGTCATAATGTTTTGTTTTCTTCAAAACAGCTGTTCATGCCATCACACATAATAAAGTCAAACAAAGCAGAATAAAACCATTCCAATTGATGAATGAAAACATTGCAAGGCTTCTATGCTATGAAATGGGGAACCATGATTACCATAAAATCTTATATACTCTTAGCAACTCTCATACTAGGGAGACTATATGGTATTTACATATGTGAGTTTAGTTTATTTTGCTTATGAATATGCTTATGAATATGGTCTCAAGTTGTGTCCTTTATTTATAAATATCTCAATGTGATCATTCTTTATAGCTGAGTAGTACACTATTGTATAAAAATGCCACAACTTTTTTATCCATTCCTCAGTTGATGGGCACTTAGGTTGTTTCCAAGATCTGGCTATTACAAATTGTGCTGCTATAAACATGGGTGCACATATATCGCTGTGGCATGATGTTTTCAGTTCTTCTGGGAATATGCCTACAAGTGGAATAGCTGGGTTAAATGGGTTTGTAACTTTCACTTTTATTCCTCTAAAGATAAAGGTCCCTGTCCAGGGGTACTGGTCAGTGTTTAGTGCTTGTCTAGCATGATTGAGGTCCTGGGTTCAATTCCCCTTGGAGGAAAAACAAGGGGGGAAAAAAGATAAAATGTAAAATAAATAAGTAAAGGTAAGAACTCACTACTTTGCTGAAGTCTTTCAAAATTTTATGAAGAATTCTTGGTCTTTGCTTTTGAGTAATTTTTACATGATATACCTAGGCATAGCTTTTGGTATTTTTCCTACTTAGTCTTTAGGGTTTTGTGGACTTGAAATTTGGTGTCTGTCTATATTGAAAATTTCTGTTATTATTATTTCAAGTGTTTCTTCTGTTCTTAGCTTTCTTATAATTTTGGTATTTCTATTAGTTATATATAACACCTTTTGTAATTGTCCTAGTCTTCTTAGATATTCTATCAGATTTACTCTTTAAGAGTGCTGGTTCTTTTCATGGTTTAGTCTACTAATTAGATCATAAAATTTTTTTCATCTTTACAGTTCTTAATAAATCAATCATGACTTTTTCTTCTCTGTCTGATAAACTCCAAATCTGTGCTGTATTTAACTCTTATTCTGATGGTTATTTTATCTCTTTAAGTCACTTTTTCTTATTTCTTATCATACTGTGTAATTTTTTTCTTTTTCTTTTTTGTATGTTGAAAATTTTGTAAGATGTATCAAGTAACAGGCACTAAAGTCACCAGGATTTCAGTGTTAAACTGGTGGGATGTTGGGCTATTTTTAATGTCTGTTGTCACTGTAGATGTCCAAAGCTTATTTCTTTCCTTGGAGTTTTTTCTTCCATTGTCTTTGGGTTTTCTAAAAACTCCTTATTAAACAGAGAGTCTTATGTCTTGAAATTACCTCAGTTGAAATCATTGTTTTCCTGCTGAAGTCCTGTTGATGAGGCTGTGAAGCATTAAGGGGGATAAAGCATTCAATGATATTCATGACTAAACCTCAGGTCTTAGTAGTCCTGAGTTCCTGAGCTGTAACTTTCAGAAAGATTCCTTGATCCTTTTTACCTCCTACCTTCATGTGATCTAGGCAGGTTGGAGGGGGCTTCAGTTAACTGATTTTGCTTTTTCCAACTCAAGTATGACTCTGTTGGAGTAGACTCCCATGAAGATGAAGGCTCTGTTACTTTTCCTTGAGGATATTTCAAAAGATTTACTGAAGTTAATTGAAGAGTAAAAAAATGGAAGGATCAAGAAAACACACAGGGAAGAAAAAAACTTACAGAAAAGATTAAGACTTACTGCAGTACAAAAGAATGAAAAATGGTAAAACAAGTTTTAAAATGAGGTACTTAATATTTCAGAAAAAAGCTTACAATTCAATTTTTTAAAAAAGATATTGATATTGAAATTCAAACTAAGAATAAAGAAAGAGATGGAAATAAAACTATGACTACTCTTTTAGGGAAAATTAGTACAAGAACATAAAGTAATAATTTGGCAATGATTCTAAGGTGCAAGGTCTAGACAACAGCTGATGAGACTCTGGAGAGAAAAAACAAGTGACCTAAACAGTGGGAAGTAATTAGCTTGGCTTGAGTCCTTTCCATTGCAACTTTTAGTTCCAAAAGACAATGAAGTAATGTTTAACCTTCTAAGCATTTGATCCAAGAAAATTTTATGAATTTTGTCGTAGAATAAAAAGTTTGTGGATATTTTCAAACATACAAGGACTCAAGAAACATAGCACAAAAGATTTGAGTAGAAAAACCTGAAAATGAAAAGACTTAAAAAGAGATATTTTTTACAAAAAGCAAAATAAAAAAAAAATAAAATCTTTTGAAAAACAAGGCTGATATAAGGAAGCAAATAGATCATTGGTATTAATTATCATTATGCATATATCCCGAGTCAAATAAAGTATCTGTCACACAGTTTTTATATAACAAGACAAAAAGAATTGTCAGGATCTAAATTTTCGTAATTTCCATTCTGAAAAATTTCAGTACAATCCTGGGGAAATTCATTAAGAGGAAGTATTTTATAAGGTTGTTGTGGAGATTAAATGTATTTTAATACTGGACACACAGTAGACAATAAAGCCCTCAACTATGCTAATGCAAACAGAATGCCTTCAGATAAATAAAAGGACTTATTAAACTCTATAAGCTGAAAATATAACAAACATTGGAAAGCAGAATAAAGAATAAATGTAAATGATTATATCTAAAGTTTCCCTATGCAAAAATATTTCATTCTCAATTTTTTTCAGATTTTTCTTTAAATAGTTACTTTTTTTACTAACAATACTAGTGTGAAACCTTTTTCACAAATTCTTTTGAAGTAAATTTTTCTCATATTGAAGTAAGTAAAGTTAATAATTTAAGAAAAAATATATAATAATTTATAAGTTCATTCTGGTATGTATGTCTCTTTTATCCATAGTTGTGCAGATATAATAATTTTGAGTAGTAAAATTTGGGTAGATTATTTTTCTTTTCTCAAGGAATTATAATCTTTATATTTTTATGATGATATAAAATTTATGTGAAAAGCAACTTTTTTTTAAAAAATGCAGCACCACAAAGAGCAAATATAAAGGAATAATTTGAATTCAAATTACAATGGTAAAAGAAATATTGATGATGACTCTGATCATTATTTTAATTATGATTAGACTTCAGCAATGTGAAAACAATGTACTGTATGCCACACAAAGAAAAGAAACATTAATATTATCACAATATCTTATTTGTAATGTTATTGGATTTTTGCATGCAACTCATTTTGGAAGACTGGAAAAAATCAGAAATTTAACCAAAAAGACTATACCTCAGCCAAATAATGTAGAGAAAGCTTCTGTGCTCAAGTTCAAAGGCTTTCGTTACTCAGGATTTCTTCACCCTTCTTTTACTAGTCCCTCCTGAGAATCCCTCTCCACCCATTTTTCAGTTGGTTAAAGATTAATAAAACCATTTGACCTAAAGTCTAAGTCAGTCCAGTAATTCATTTTACTATATTTACCTGATGAGTGACTATTCTGTATGTTAGCAGTGCTACAATTAAAGACTCACGTAAACTGTGTTGTAATGGAAATTCCATTCTCACAGAGGCAATAAACTGGTAAATTATGCAATTTATTGCATCTAGCTTCAAATGTTATGAAGTAGTTGATGTTATAAGCTGAGAAATCAGGCAATTATGACAATGAAATCTTCCCGACTCATTGATTTTAAAGTTTTGAGTGCATTTATTCAGTTTCTTTAGAGCAAATGACACAAAGGGAAATATTCAGAAGGATTGCCAGGATGAAGAATATTCCTCTTTCTCTCTGGATTTTAATATGAAAAGATGCAAGGCATGTGTGGCTGTAACCATCTCCCCCAACAGGAGAAACTTTATACAAACAGAAAAATTTGTGCTTTTCAGTTATTTGGAACAATGAATTCCCTTTCCCATGAACTAATTTGATCTTTTTTTTTTTTTTTTGACTTTTAACCAGAAGGAGAACTAAATGGTCCAAAACTTCTTGCACTCTAACGCAAAGTTCATGCCACATGGCTTTGTATGCAACACAAGTCTTAGCAGGGAATAAAATTAAACCCTTGCTTTAAGAGGCCCATGCAAAACAGCTGGAAAAGCATTTCTGAAAAGCTTTGCAGTTAACTATAATAAAAGAAAAAAACAATTAAAAATATAGAAAAAGTAATCAACGATATATATTATATATTTATGTATTTAACTATATATATGGTAGTAGTCCAAGTTAATCTTAGCAATTATTAAGTAATTGTTTATTATTTTTCAATTTGACAAATTTCTAGTCAGAAACACTAAGTTTGAATCATCAGTTGAGGACTAGTTTAGACCTTGTGAATCCAACCAGTAGTGCTTTACTTACTTTGTGGAGTTTATATTCACTTCAAATAGATCTATAATGTATAAGACCTATAATTTAAAAAAGAACAGAAAAATGCAAAAGCAAATAGGATCACATGTTATGAAAAAGTGGACATGGTGAAATAGGACAGTGTGATGGGTAGCAAGAGGGTCTGTTTTCCTGTGAGCAATCAGGAAATCTTCGTTGTGGTGATAATTATGCAGAAATTTAGCAGCTTTAAAAATGAAGCAGACAGTATAAAATGAGCAAGAATGACTGAGTGTAATATGTTAAATAAGTGTGATTTGTCATTATTCCTGAACAGAAAGGTCATCAGTAGGCTTGGAAACAAGTAACAGAGCTTGATCTCAGTTTAGAGCGAAAGGAAAGGCGGAACAGAAAGGGAGCTTGCTATTCAGATGGTGGTTTAGGGGTTTAACTGTTACTAGAATAGGATGCTAATTAATATTAAAAAAAAAAGTTTTATGTGTTTACATATTTATCACTTCCCTGACTGGCTTTTGGAGATCACAAGAGAAATACGAGAAGAAGATTCAGTAACATTGCTTTTATTCATTTGTTTGTCTGTTTGTTTGTTTGTTTGTTTGTTTTTGGTATTCCAGATGGGAATGGATGGTGGAAAGAAATGCATTTGAAGTAGAACAGATCACTTTTGAGACTACATGGGGAAGGAAAGGATGAGACATTAGGAAAATGGGGAAAAATTACAAGACTTTCAAGGTTTGGGGCCATTGGAGAAAGCGGATATGAGGTCATCAAAAATACAAAAGGAAGGAGAAGAAACTCTGGGTTATGCTGAAAGGACCAAAAATTTCATTTCAGGCAAACTGTGATTTTCTAATTTGATGTTGTTATGGTTTGAATGTCCCCACTAAAACGCATCTTAAATTTCCTCCCTACTGGAAGCTCTGAGGAAGGTAGAATTATTTTATTTTATTTTATTTTATTTTATTTTATTTATTTTATTTTATTTTATTTTATTTATTTTATTTTATTTTGTTTTGTTTTTACAACTTTGAAGTATGTAACATTTATTCTGACTGACATTTGGAGATTTAGGAGTTAATTAAGCTTAAAGGGAACTATCGGTGGCCCTTTGGCAGAGAATTTAGGTAATTAAAGAGACCATAAAATGGAAACCAATTCAAGCAGAATTCTGGTTTTATAAGGAATGGAGAGACTCGAGCTAGGGCTTGCTGTCTTGCCGCTGGATGTCCTGTACTACCCTGAGATTTTGCACAGCCCCACCAGCAAGAGTCATGAGTAGAAGTCTACAACATGTGCTTAGAATATCTGAGTCCTGCTGTGATTAGAAGAAAGTTCTGTCTGTGGTGTTCAGTTAAAGTAAGAAAAAGCAGAATAAGCCCATATTCAAGTGAAGATGCCAACTTCCGAGTGTGTGGTGGCATACAAGAGTGCAAATGAGTGACACGTGGAGGCTGGGAATGACGAGCTGGAGACATAAGCAGAAGACAGTAGCTTGGTGTTGGACTTTGAACTTGGGCTCTGCAGGCAGAATGTCTCAGCTTTCAATCTGGCTGTGTCTCACTTGTTGAAGTCACTTAACTTCTTTAGACTTTAGTTTCCTGTTCCTTAAAAAAGGGTAATAAACAATAACAGTCTTACAGAAAATATTCAAAATGTTAATTATCAGTAACATTAATAGTGTTTCCACTGTAATAATAGCATGGATGAGGTCAATCATGGAGAAAGGATAAATACAGAAAAGATGAATCATGAAGTTTCAAACCATAGACACTTCAAAAATAGAGGCTGGATAGAGAAAAAAAAGCCAAAGCCAGTAAGGTTGGAGAAAAGTTAAATATAATAATAATGTTGAAACAGAAGTAGACTGCTAAGGTATTAAGACAAGACCAGATTCTGCAGTGGGATATAGAGGTCACATTGCAGTGGTTTGAGAACTAAATGGGAACAGAGAAAGAGGAAAGAGACAATGAGTAGCATTTATTTGAGAATATTTTTCTGTTAAAAGTAGCATAGAAGTGAGATAATAGTGATATACAAATGTAGAGCTCATAAGTCATTATTTTTTATTGGGTGCAATTGAAAAAGTCAAAATTCAAGAGTTTAGAGAGTGAATCATTTGTAGAATATTTTTAAAATTTATTTGATCTCATCTTAGAGAGAGAAGGTTCTAACTTTGTTGTTTTAAAATAATTTGATTTTTAATTTCTCAGTCATTAGCATGCTTTCTAAATTGCTGCTGTTTTCACCATTTTATACTGATTTTTGTTCAGTTCAGCTGTGTAGAATAAGATTCTGCCCCTAATGCCAGAGAATGTGTAATATAGTCCCAGAACTGATCTGGAAGAGGGCAAGTTATTGAGAAGGGCGAGATAACAAAACAAACACACACCTTCAGAAGATAAGGCAGTAAGATCCTAGAAACCATTTGGAGAATATACTTGTAAATCCTTTGCAGTCCTAGAAGAGAAATCAAAGAAGTAGCATATTAAGTGCAGGTAGATTTGACAGTAGAAAGTTAATTATGTATTTGAACACTTCTCCTATTTCTTTTTTTCTATAGTAAGGTCATATTTAACTAGATGACACAATACACATGAAGTGATTTGTCATGTCATAAAAAACTGCTGAATGTTCAATGTGTTAGCTAATATTATATTTAAGGAATCTCTGAGTAAATAAGAATTACTTTAATTTTCATGTTTAGCACAATGTAATACAAGTATATGTTAATAAAAAGGTAAAAAAGAACACTCTTTTGTCTTCTGTGAAAAAACTCAAAATGTTCTGAAACATAATTATCACATAACAATAGCTAATACACTGTGTATCACAATATTAAAAGAATGACCAAATTGTTACTCAGAGTACAACTCATAGGCAAAAAGACCATCTCTTACAAAGAATAAACAAACAAGTAAAAACACAAAACTGTCTTTCCCCTAACACATGGAAGCTAGTAGTATAAAAGAAACAAATTAGTATATATATTAACTAGTTTTGAAATGAGATAATTTTGAGAATTCACACTAATACATTCATGACTCTTCCAAATCAACCATTTTTTTCAATTTTAATTCTTTTTATTTGTACATGTTTTCATTACATGATTATCTTCCTTGAGGGGAACTGGTATATGTATGTAACACAATTCAATTCTTTTTTTATACCATTCGCCCCCATCCTTCACCTCTTGATCTACTTCTGGTTTGTAAAATATCTCTCTCCCCACCTCCTATTGTCTTTTATTTTGCTCTTTATGTTTTGGGTTTCTCATAAAAGAAAAATCATGCAATATTTAAACATGCATCTGGTATAATTCATTTAATATTAAGGTCTCAAGGTGTAACCAGTTTCCTATAAATGACTCACAGTTATCCTTCTTGGTCTGAAGATAAAGATATGCTGTAAAATAATTATCTGAGAATTAGAAATGAATTCCATATGAGAAACACATTGGATCTGACAGCTAATATTGAAGTTTATCTTTAAGAATGAGAAATGAAGCTAATCACTGCTGTGTGTGATTTTCACTAATGCAGTGTTCATAGTTTATCATATGTGGGAGAGGAGAGAGTGAACAGTTGAGCTCAGTCAATATTGAGGTTTTCCCATGTAAGTATGATGGAAAGAAAGGAAGAGCGAGAGCAGGAAAGCCTTTGGGAATGATTATAATAACTGTCTTTCTTATCCAAGAGTAAAGCAAAAAGGCACAATTTAGGGGATGGTGACAAAGGGATGGAGTCTGTGGAATGTCTAGGCAAAAAACCGGTCCAGTAAGAGTTATGAAATGACTGGTGATGAGCTGGAGGAGCTGAGAGTGATGACAGCTACTTGAGTAGAAATATGGTAACTTCACTATGCGTAAAACACGGAACAATGACAGCTCACCATGACAATGTCATGGTTTAGCACAAAGGTGTCCCCAAAATTCTCATGTTGTGTGGAAGATGATCGGAACGTGGGGAAGCCAGATTCATCACTGGGTTCATCTGTACTGTACTCACAGGGGCTGAATGCCACGTTATGTGGTAGGGCCTGATTGGAGGTGGGTCACGGGCTTTGGGCACTTTTGTCTCTGGCTCCTCCCTTTGCTCTGGCTCTCTCTTCTCCACGAGATGAGAAAATTTCCTCTGTGCCACCCGCTTTGATCCTGTCATGTCTGCATTTGTGGCTGCCAAACACAGGCTAAAACTTCTGAAACTGAGCCAAAATAAATCTCCCCTTTAAACTGCGGGTTTCAGGTATTGTGTGTCAGTGATTAGAAAGTGACCATGACAGATGGATCATGCACATGGAAGGTCATGTCACTGGGCAGGACTGCAAGGAAGGGGAACAAAATACCAGTAAGGGGGTCAGGAAGCTGATGCCAGGGAAGAAACCATAGGCAACTAGGCAAAGCGTCGTGACCTCCAAAATGAGTAACGTTATTGAAGTAAAGAGAAGAAGCCACTTGGAAAACTATTTTGGAAGGAAGAAAAAGAGTCCCTTCCTCTTGAGTTAAATGAGTGAGCAGAAGTGAGCAATTGCTTTAGCAGAAAAGGCAGGAGAAACTCCGCGATAGGAGCCAGCCAGGTTCCTTGCAGGCAGAGGAAGTGTTCAGTTTTTTTTTTTTTCCCAAAATAACAGAGGACAAAGGTGAGGTTGTTGATTACAAGTCAGATTTAAAAGATGCTAGGAGGGAAGAGTGGATAATATGGAGCAATACAGGCCACACAGCCAGATTACGGTGACAATGAATGTCAGGCATTTTGTTCTTTATTGGTGAGCAGAAGATATCTGAGGCATCCTGGATTCACCCTAACGGTCCTCTATCAAAAGGTGACTGAAGGATGTAAGCAGAGTGGGATCCATTTCTATTCTTCTGCAGGTCTTAATGATGTCTTTGGGGGCCAGTGGCAAGGGCAGGCAAGGGTAGGCTGTCCTTGGCATGTGTGCTGTCCTCCACTCACTACTGCTGCAAAGCAGAACAAAAATAACGACTGCAAGACTGATTTGCTTGAAATTAATTCTGTCAAAGCAAGAAAGATAATTTTTAACTAATTTTGCAAAGATTAGTAGCCAAAAAGTTTTGTGAAATATTTTGGCATTTCAAAGGGAAAAAAGCCGTAAAACCTCAGTGACTAAATAATAAGTGATCCCTAAGGGTTTCTGATAGCTAAGCTTGGGCTCCGTTAAGAAAATTATCATGAAAGTAGCAGATATTTACCAAGATAAGAAAGGCTGGAAGTGGTAATTAATCCTTCCTCAGTCCTGAGTGGTGATTGGGTCCTCAGGAGACTCATACCCACCAGAGCTTCTATGGTTCTAAGTAGATTTTGAAATGTTGAAATGAGTCCAAATAAGATGAAGAGAACTGATTTAGCAAATTATCAATTTTTCCGAATATAGGTGAAAGTCTTATTACTTTAAAGGGATAAAAGTTGGAGAAATTATTTGTGCTTTTAATTCTGTACTAAGGCAAATAGCTTGGCTTTAAATTTCCTGCAAATGCTACTTCAAATACACTAGTAGATACCAGTTTTCATAATGTTCTGAAGCCTGAGGAAGACATCTTTGCAACACGTCACTGAAAAATAACCTGCAACTATTATTTCTGGAAATAGTTTAACTGATTCAGCCACAACCCTGCAAAAAGCAAGGGACTGCACAGAACCCAAATCTCTGTCAAGTGATAACATACGCTACTAAATTAAATAACGAGGAAATAGAAAGAAGTGTTCAAGCCTTGAAATAGATTCTAGGTAGCCGAGTGCTTCCACACCCTTCATTGTTTCTCTTTTTCCTCAGAAGAGGAACATCCCAAAACCTGGTTCAGTTTTCTCTTTATTTCACGTGACGCTGGATTACTGAACAGCCAAGCTGCAGGCCTCGCACCCCTGAAGAGTGATAACCACTCTGCTTAAGATGTGTGGAGAGGATTAATAACACAGGAAGTCATCTCACTTAGTGTGGGAACTTGCTGCTCAACAAACCTGGCGTAGGAGCCCAGATTTACATGTTTTCAAGTAATACTTTTAAAAAGTAATGTATGTTGGGGTGAGACTATACAGATGGCAGGTGGTCTTAGCTGTAGAGGGTCTGCCTACTTTTTGCTAGATTTTATACGCTACCCACTGCCATTCCTTCCATCCCAAATGATACTGATTGCCAGAAAAAGAAAGCACACAAAGAACAGGTCACCGGGAGTGGGACCGTATGACAGCGGTGGTGAATGAGAGGGAGATGGACAAAGCTGTTTTAGGAGCCATGGAGGTTGGGAAGAAGTACAGAGGAGAGGGAGAGACTCTTACAGACAGGCAACATTCTTCCACATCCCTTTGCTCACCAACTAAACCAGCTTTCAAAGTTCAAACAGTTATTCATTTTGGCCACAGAGGACAGATTCTCGGTCCAATGACTCAGATTTACATAAAATATACTGGAATGAAAGATTTAAATTTCACCTTTCTCCACAACTTTTACAGCATGAAAATAAGAAATGGAAATTTAATACACATTTTTTAATCTCTATAACAAAACAGTTTCACAAACCATGTCAGGTATCAAGATTCTAAGAAAAACCTTGTATTCGGGGAATTTTGTTTTTCTGTAATTTGATTTGTTTGGCTGTGATAGATAAAAGAGTGACACAAAAAGAGCATTTTCTTTCCAGAGCTCAGGTTATCTGTATGCATTATTTATAAACATAATTCTTTTAATTTTTCATGCAAAATATTCATTGTTCATCATTATTAGAGCATTCTAGGCAATCAAAATTATTTGGGTATCTTTTTTACTTAGCCAAATTTAAACAGGTAAGCCTTTTGTAACATTTATTACATTTCACTTAACATTAATGAAAGGAGAAGGAAGGAATTCAAGACATTCAAGGTTTGGGAAAATTATTTCCTATTAGAATACTCATGAAATACTCATCTATAATATTTCTTTTTACATTAACTTCCTTTCATATTTGATGAATTTATTACAGATGAGGTACATTAAATCAACTTTTTCCACTTAAAATTTTGAAGGTAGACACATAGACAATTATAACTCCATTAGCATAATTTCAAGAGTTTTATAGAGTATGTAATTTGGATTTTTCTGTTTAGTTTGGGCTACATTAAAATAATTTGGGGGTTTTTAATGACACAGAAGTATTTCTCAAGGTTAACTTCTGCAAACAAAAAGTTGAGTGTTATAAATCCCACCTCCCACAGGACAGAGTTCACATCCATTGGTCAGGGGCAAATACCCCTGGCTCTACATCCTCGGTTACTTCGTGCCATTCCTCCAAGTGGGAGCCAAAGGTAAGTTTTCACACTTGCTCACTTCGTGGTTAGGGCATTTCTGCCTACTTTTCCATCCTTTAAAAAATAATGCAACTTGCTTTAATATCTCTCTGTGAAATTTGATCCAATGTATTTGGCTTAATTTTGTTGTTGACTTTGTGTATTTTTTTTGAATAATCAAAATTCTGAACTTGCTTAGGCATTAATAAATAGAGAAAATATTTGATCTTAGTAGTTGTAACAGATGCCAATAAAATTATAGTAGTTTCCAATGTGTTCCTTAGATCAAGAGTTCAGACACAAACCACAATGTTTGGCAATAGATACAAGTAGTATTGATTGATATTGGTGAAAATATTATGCCAGGAGAGAAAATGTGGCTATTATAGGCACTTTAAAATATGCTAGTGACCACATTGCATCATGCATTTTGAGTGTTTCTTTTCAGGTAAATTTTCCAAGCTTTTAAGTATACATACAGTTTCAAAATATTATGGAACGGTGTAAAGTGAGCAACCAATTCAAAGTTTCAATTAAGAAACTACATTAAATACTAGCAGTGACTTGAAAAAAAGATAGTTTTAAACTGAGGATAAATAGATGCTCTTCATATTTCTCTGGTTCACTCAGACTGTTACTGCTGATAGCTCTAGAGAATATTGTAAATGTAAGTAAACTCAGGTATGCAGTCATTTATAATCAAACGGAAAGTAGGAAGAAAGAAAAGAAAAAACATTGGCAAAGGCATAGCTTCTTTGAACAGTAGAAGCTGTCAGAAATGTAGCTTTCTAGCC
>PVJX010027525.1:0-24784 GCA_004027295.1 Dolichotis patagonum | reverse complement strand
AAAGAAAGAAAGATCTGAGACAGTGTGAAATCCTGCCCACTGCCCACTGTCCCATGCAGGCAAAGAAAGCCTTCTGCCGACCCTAGAAACTGTGCCAAATTCCACCGGTCAGTAAGTGGAGCCCTTGAGATAGGAACCAATGAAAGTTGGATAAATGTCTGAGGGCAAAAGAACAAAAAGTAGTACCTGGGTCAGAGGGCTTCTGGTAAAAGTACTGGGCAGAAAGTCCCCAGGAGGGAGAATGTGACAACAACCATAAGATTTTTCCCTCCAGTGAATGGAGCAGGAATAGGAGGTCCCTGGCAGAAGCTGACAAAGAACCATGCATTGGGAAAACTATACTCTTCCCCCCAAATTAACTGATCTTAAAGCACAGATGTAGGCCCACAGTTGCCCATGCCCAAATTATGGTGTAAGGCCAGTAGACAGGTCCAGACAGATCAGTAGCTTAGAGCGAAGATTTTCAAGACTCCCAAAATAAAATAATGTTTAATCCAGACTAATTTATCTGTGAAATTACTTTTCAAAACTGATGGAGAAGTGAGACACTCCATGACAATGGACAGCATAAGAAATTCATGAACATCAAATCAAGACTCTAAAAAATCTTAGACAGAGGCCGAAAAATGTAAAAAAGTCTGTTAGAATGAATGCATCAGAGTCAGTAGTTATACGAGAGACAGACAGACACATAGACAGAGAGACAGGGAGAGAGAGAGACAGAGAAGAAAGGAACACACAGCAGAAAATTATGCAGCGATGACAGGAATAAGTCAGTATCCTTCAGTAACAACTTTCAATGTAAATCACTGAAACTCCCCAAAGAAAACACAGATTGGCCCAAAAGTGATCGGGGATATAGCTCAGTGACACAATTCCTGCCTAGGTCCTGAGTTCAAGTCCTGGGACCAAAAAAAAAAAGTACCCAAAGGTTTGCTACATAAAAGAAACAAAGCTAATCCAAAAAAAAAAAAAAATTCATGGAATAAACTAAAAATTGAAAGATGGAAAACAGTACTCCATGCATCGGGCACCATCAAAAGTAATCTTCAGAGACAAAGTGCACTTCAAGTAAAAACTGCTCACAGCAAGCAAAGAAAATAACTACAATGTGTTATTCAACAGGAAGAGAAACAATTGAAAATATATATGCACCAAATGTTTGTACACACAACTTCATAAAACTAGACATAAAAGAATAAATAAATACAACACAATGATAGTGGGGGATATCAACTAGACAAAAAAATACCAAGAAAGAAATATCAGAGCTGAACAAAAGAAATATCAGAATTGAACAACAGCTTTGAACGAGTGGACCTAATAGATACCTATAAAATATTCTAACCTTCTTTCAACAGAATACATATTCTTCTTAGTGGCATATAGAACTGTGTCCAAAATAGACTACATAGTAGTCTACAGAGCTTGCTCAAATAAATACCAAAGAATCAAACTACAGACAGTTTTCTTTTATACCAGTTTGTGTCCTCTGTTTTTTGGTTTGTTTGCTTGTATTTGTTTTTGTGGTGATGGTATTTGGAGTTCTCCTATTTTCCTCTTTCCTTTTGAATTATTACTTATTTTTATTTGCTTTATTTCACCCCTATTTGTTTCTGTTTCCTTTCTTATTTTCTCACTCTTGCTCTTTTAACTTGTACCATTGGTATTTTTTCCTTTTTCCTTTTAGTTCACTCTCATATTATCTCTTGTCTTTGTTTGTTTTTTTTCTGCTAACTTTTATCCAATACTACTAATTTCTTCTTACTTCTTATTAAGTTCCCAAATTTCACTTATATCACCTTCTCATTTTCCATCACTAATTTTTCAAATTCTACTTTTTTATGCTCCTGTACTTCAAAACCTCTATCTTTTCTGGAATAATCATTAAGCTTTAAGAATCTATAGATACTATGTTGTTTCTATCTTACCATGGTTGAACACTATCGTTCTGTTAGTGGAGTTAAAGTTTTTCAATTGAGTGGATGTTTGCTGTAGGTTAATATCTAATTTTTCTTAGTGATTATACTATATTCATAGATCCCTTTTTTCGGGTTAAGGGTAGTATATCATTGTTTCTTAGGATCTGTCATTAACCAATTTGCATTTGATACTATTGTTATTGCTGATTTTACAACTACAGGCAAGGTGACTTTGTTATCAATTGGTTTTATCTCTATGTCAATATTTAGATTGCCTGTGGATAATCAACAATATTATGGCTCATTTTGAGAAAGTAGGTCCTGGGCCAAATAAACTGCAACCTCACCTGCCAAATAAATGGAGTTGGTTGGATCCTGGAAGAGTGGTAAAAGTCAATAGTAAGCTATTCCTAGAGGACATCTCTGAAAAGTAGACATTCAGGAAAGAGGACTCCATACTAGCAACAGTTACCAACTAAAATCAATCTACAAGCCTCAGCACAGAAAAACAAAATAATAACATGAGAAAACAAGACAACAAAAACTGCCAACTCCCCCAAAACTGAACCAGGAGGCATCAAAGCAAAGGAAATCAAAAGTTACAATGCTAAAATATCGGAAAAAATAACCATGGAGGTAACAATACAGATTAATAATGTGCTTGGTGAATTCAAAAGCATGACTAAACAGATAATGATACTAATGAAACAAATGTCCTTCAGTCTACAGAAAATACGGATTTAAAAAAAAAATAGCAATGCTAAAGAAAGAGACACACAGTATGAATGCCCAGCATAGAAAGAATTGGAGTCCATAAAAACTTTCAAGCAAAGGTGGATTGTGAGGAAAAAGAACAAGAAGTCACCAAGAAGCAAACCCTCCCTGTGAGTTGGCGCCACATGCGCCCACTAAGGGGAGAGCCAGATGCCAGCCCCTTCTGGTGCACAGGCTGGGAAACAAGAGGAACCCGTCCTTCCACCCTCCCCAAAAACAACCAGCAGATTCAGAGAAACACAGGCTGCAATCATGGCTATTGAGGTAAAATATAATTTAATACTTATAGTGTTTAGTGTTTCACTGACTTTGCAGGTTTAAGGCTGGTAGTCTGATCATTTATTAAGAGGATAACAATACACAGTGTAGCATCTATGGGGGATCTCCTTCTGAAGGTGGTTGCCATTGTTAATTCCTTATTATCTTGTTTTGAAGTCCTGTATCATTTTCATTGTTTTCTTGGGTTGGGTTTTATCATGCTTTGTTTTGTTTGATTTTACTATATCCAATGGCATTGGCAGCTATTTCCAAGATAACAAGATATATTATGGTAGCCATTTTGGATTTACTATTGTCTGGTTTTGAAGTCCTTTATTGCATTCATTGTTTTGTTTTTATTGGTCCTATTAGTTCTGTTTTGTTTGATTTTTACTATATCTAAAGGTATCTACAGCTATTTTGAAGACAAGAGACATTATGGTAACCATCATTGATTTTCTATTGTTTTGAAGTCCTGCATCACTTACGCCAGTTTCTTTTGATGGACTTTATTTTGTTTTATTCTCTTTAAAATAAATTTTTAAATTTTTTAAAAAATGTAATGGGTTCTTAAGAACTCTTTCAGGCAGAAATCCAGTAAATTAAAAATTCTACTGAAAATGTGGGCAGCAGAAGCAATCAATGTGAGACAGTGTCAGATCTAGATGAGAGGGCTGTGAAAGATACCTTAACAACAAGAAAATATGACAAATGAATCCAAAATCTGGTAGATGACAATATGAAGATATCACAATTGAAATTAATGAAAAATCAGAAAGCAACATAAAAGGCCATTTGAAAAAACCTGTTTATAGAATAGCATAAAATGTTCTAAACATGGCAATAAAACAATGTACAGATGAGAAAGGCTTACAGAACAGCAAATACCTATGATCAGAACAAAAACTAGTCCAACATGTATCATACTTAAAATAACAAAAATCTAACACAAGAAAAAAAAACTGTTAGAGAAAAACAATGAATCACATATAATTACAGAATTACAAAAGGCTTCTCAAAACAAACCATAAAGGCAAGAAGATCTTGGAGTGAAGCATTACATTGTCAATCAATCACTTCCAATCCCAACTAATATTTCCTACAAAACTATCCTTCAAAACTGATGGAGAAATAGGATATTTACATAATAAAGACCACCTGAAGAAATTCATGATCACCAAGCTAGCACTCTCAATATTGCTCAGATATTTTAGAATGAGACAATGAAGCTCACTGATAGATTCTGCCGGCCTGAAGATTAAACATCTTTACCATGACATCTGCCCAACTTGGTAGCAGGCCCAGAGAAGCAACTTATCTCTCCAAGAGTAACTTCTATATTTTCCTCCTAGTTCTAGAAATGAATCTCCTGCTCCCTTTTTGCAAGTGCACTGAGCCCTCTCCAGTCCCAAGACTCCACAACCACCCAAATGCTTTATCCGCAGCCCTCAATAAATCTTTCTGTTTCCTGTTTTGCGCACACAGATGCTCCTTCAAATCAGCTACTGATATGTCATTTTGCCCACCTCCCAAGCTTCTCCCCCAGCCAGACCTGATAAAAGTACTTCCGCTTCTTTGTTCTTACCTCAGAGTGCCTGCATCTCTTCTGCAGCCCTCCTGTGCCTGCAATAAAGCCCTCTTTTCTACTTTCTTTGTTTCTCTATCATGCCAAAATCGCATCACTCACAATGCCAAAATGCCCAATAAAATGAATGCACCAGGTAAGGCAAACAATTAGGTAGAGGGGAAAGAATTGGAATCAGCAGCAGGAAAATAACATAACAATAAGAATACCAATACCAATCAGTTATAGCTATCAAAGTAAATGGTCCTAATTCAGTAGTGAAAAGAAACAGATTAGCAGAATGGATCAAGAAACAAAATCCAACGATATCTGAATACAAGAAACACATTTAATCTAAAAAGAAACTCACAGACTAAAAATCAAAGGATAGAAAACAATATTCAATACAATGGGAACTCCCCCAATAAAAAGGAGGAGTAGTTAGCCTATTTTCAAACAAACTGAACTTTAAAACTGATCAGAAGAGGCAAAAAGGACACTATACATTAGTTAAGGGAACTATCCAACAGAAGAGATAACAATTAAACACCTGTATGTATCAACAGTGGTACAGCTAACTCCATAAAACAAACAATATTGGATGTAAATGGTCAGATAAGTATCAGTACAGTTACAGTGGGAATCTCAATATCCCTTTGCACAAATAGATCAACTAAATAAAAAATTAACAAAGAAATATCAGAGTTGAACCAAACCTTTGGAAAAACTGACTTAACATATATAATGCTCACCCAATAACAGAACACACATTCTGTTAGCAGCACATGAAATTTTCTCCAAAATAGACCACACACTACCCAATAAAACATGTTTAAGTAGATGTAAAAGAATAAAAATTTTACCATGTTTATTTTCATATGAAAGTTCAATAAAATTAGAAAATAATGTCAAAAGAAACCAAAGAAATTATGCAAATGCATGAAAATTAAACAATACACACTCCTGAACAATCATAGTGTCACAGAAGAAATCAAGAAAGAAGTAAGATAGCCCCTAGAATTAAGTGATAATTTCAGTACAACATACCAGAAATTATGGGACACAATGGTAGCAGTCATAAGGTGAAGTTTATAGCTGTGAATATTTACATCAGAAAAAGAGAGTAAGCCCAAATAAGTAACCTAAGGATGCTCCACAAGTCCTAGAAGAAAAAAGAACAAACCCTCAGGAATAGGTATGCAGAGCTCGTAAAAAGAAGAAAAACACAGAGATTAGAGCAGAAACCAATGAAATGGAGACAAAAAAATTACAAAGAACCAATGGATCAAAGTGCTGGTTCTTTCAAATGATAAAATGGACAAAATTTAAGTCAATCTTACCAAAAAAAAAAGGAAAGAAAAGACATAAATCAATGCAGTCAGTAATAAGAAAGAAGAAATCACAACAGACACCTCCAAAGTCCAGAAATTTATTAGCAATAGCTACCCAAATATATTGGTACATATACCAATAAAATGCAGAAATCAGAAGAAATGGAGAGACCTCTAAATACATACGAATTACCAAAACTGAACAAAGAACACTTACAAAATCTGATATAACCGGCACTGAAATAAAAGGCAATGAAACTTAAACAATTTTTAAAAACTACCAACTAAATAAACTCAGGATTTGATGGATTCACTGCCAAATTCTACATGATCTTCAGTGGAGATCTAATGCCAATACTCCTCAAGACCTTAAATGAAATTGAAAGGAAAGGAACACTCCCAAATTGATTCTTGGAAAGTACTATCATCCCAATTCCGAAACCAGAAAAGGATCCAACCAAAAAAGAGAATTACAGTCTAATCTCTCTAGTGAACATAGATGCAAAAATACTCAACAGGATACTGGCAAGCAGGATGACACAAATCATCAAAACACTCATACACCATGACCAAGTAGGCTTCATCCCAAGGATTCCAAGATGGCTCAATGCATGAAAATCAATAAATCCATAACATAAACAGCAATGAGGACAAAAATCACATGAACACTTCTCAACAGACACAGAAAAATACTAACAAACTCCAATATTCATTCATGAAAAAATCCTGAACAAAATAGGTATAGAAGGATCTGATCTCAATCTTTTAAAAGGGAAACACTACTACCAACATCATATTCGAAGAGGGAAAACTGAAAGCCTTCTGTCTAAACTAGGAACAAGCCAAGGACGTTCACTATTACAACTCCTGTTCAACATAGTCCTTAGCCAGAGCAGTCAGACAAGATAAAGAAATGAAATGGGAAGAAAGCTTTGCAAATAAGGAGGGAAGTGTGGAAGTAGGGTAGAAGTGAGAGGATGGGAAAGGGAAGGAAAAAAACAGGACAAATCAAGATGTATCTTGTACAGGTACAAATTTCCTATGATGAATGTGATCGCTATATACCTAAATTGTATCAATAAACTTAATTAAATTTTAAAAGATAAAAGAAATACATATAGAAAAGGACAAAGTCAAAGTATCATTGTTTGTAGGTGATATGATCTTCTACTTACAAGACCCAAAACACTCCACCAAAAGACTCCTATAATTAATAACCAAACTCAACAAGATATCAGGTTACAAAATCAACACAAAAAAATCAATAGTATTCCTATATGATAATAATAAACTCACTGAGAAAAAAAAGGAAAATAATGGCATTCACAACAGCATCAAAAAAATTAAATACCTAATAATCAACCTAATTAAGAAAATTAAAGATTTCTACAATAAAAATTACATCATTCTGAAAAAGGAGGTTGAAGAGGATATTAGCAAATAAGATACTCCATGCCCTTGAATAGGCAGAACCAATACTGTCAAAATGGCTATAACTCAAATCATATATATTAAAAAATATATATTTTTAATGCAATTCCAACAAAATACCAGCAGCATTCTTCACAGATCCAGAGGAAAAAATCCTAAAATTCATATGGAACCAGAAAAACAAAGTTGTCCTTAGTCAGTTAACTATCATATGGTAGTCATTTGTTTTACTTTTTAGAATTATGTTGAGAAGTGACACCTTCACATGAATGTACACATTTCTCCAAGTCAGTGAATTGTATGTCTTTTTCCAAAGACCGTAATGTTCAAAATTTAATCAAGAACTTTATGTGAAGCGGTGCTAAAGAAATACTGCTGATTTCCAACAGGAAAGAAAGACTTCACAGGAAAACCCTTGACTCTGGCATCCAATCCAAGAGCCTCAACCTCCTCAAATGAGTCTCTGGACATTTGGCTTAGCCCACACTGAAACACGGCCTTTTCCCCCATGAACTACTCCAAGTCCATGGGAGGACATACAACAGACTGCGACCAACAGCCATTCCCTGCCACGCCTCCCACGAATAGCCGGAGAGATGGGCAGAAGTGGCCAGGCCACCAGAGGACCTAAAGTACTGCAGCTCTTGGGAGGTCTACATGAGCCCTGATCGCCCTCATTTCCAAAGAAAAGTCAGTCTCTCCCGGCATCTTTGGGCCTATGGCCAATCATGTAACTAGTCACATTCCAATGTGCATTAGGTCACCCACTCTCTTGGCATCCTTTGAAAACACAAACCAATCGTGAGACATCAGGACAGAGAGACTTGGAAAGGGCAGATCTCACCAGCCTACCACTGGCCTCACTTGACAAAGTGGTATACCAGTAATGCAAAGAGTATGCAACTGTAAACATGTACCATCTCGTTTTATCTTTGCAGTAGACACTACTGTAGCTATGGACTAGTACAAGTGAATGCCAGGTTTCATCTTGGTCTGCTATGTGCTGCTATAGCAGAAGGCTTGAGAGCAGAGAGTGGGACGTTATTTCTCAGTTCTGGAAGCTAGCGAGTCATAGGGCCAGGCACAGGCACCTGTCTACTGCGACTCTGCCGCGTCGTCACCTGCTTGGGGCTGTCCCCCATGTCCACACACAGTGGGACAATTAACTGATTGTGTCAACTTGAGACAGAAATGCTCAACTAAAGTGAATCAGCACAACTGTTGCTGTTGTTGAAAGGATTTATGAAACAGAAGACACGCAGTGGGTAGGCTTATCATCTGAACAGTATAAAAGGGACCGGAAGGAGAAAGGCTCATTGTGTTCTTTGGTGGAGCTTCAGTCTTCACCTTCACCTCAGATGTCATCTCCTTGCTGTTGGCAGACCCTTCAACCTTCCATCGGAGACCCTTTGGCCTCCTGATATGGACTCGCTCAGAACACCACAGTGAGCTCCAGGCCTTCAACTGGACCTTTGGATCTCCAGCACACAGGCAGCCCTTTTGCACCTTTCCACATCTGACTCTGTAGGCAGCCACTATAAGCCAATCTTGTCAATTCTCAAATATTTGTATAACTTGCATTAAATCTGTTTCTCTCATAAGACCGACACACATAAAGAAAGTGGAAGAACCACCAGTCTCGTAGCATCACTTCATTGCCACAAAGGTCCCACCTCTGAATGCCATCAAAAAAGTCATCACAAATTTCAACGTGAGTTTCTGGAGGGGACAAATCCTAGAGTCCTTAGATGAGAAAAAAGCAGGAGACTTGAGATATAAAATGGAAACAAAGCCAGGCACAGAGATAGAGGCAGGGGCTGGCGTGGCACATCTTCCAGCCAGTGGTCGGTAACACGAAGAGGCTTCTCCCTCAGGACCCCAAGAAGAGCCGACCTGCTGACCCCAAGGCCAAACTCCTAGTCCCCAGAATTGAAAGAAAACAGCCTCTGTGGTTTGAAGCATCTGACTCTGGGAATGTGGTACTGCAGCCCTAGACAGCTTAACAAGAACTTGCATGGGTCAAGGGTAAATGAGTGTCTATTAGCATCTCTCCCAGGTCATCTATCACAAGACGTGTGTGCAGATTATCTAAAAGTGTTGGAGGGGAACGTAGGCTGTTTCACTGGAATAACAGATCTGACTTAGAAAGGCAACACCACAGTTACACAGCATGATCTTGTCTCACTGATTCGTACTTTAATTTCACTTTTCAAAGAAAACGTACCATGGAAGGCCTTTCACAGAGGATGTGCTCAGTGTTTGTGAAACGACTGATAGATGGATGAATTAGTAAATGCCTAGTGTTAATTGTGCATCATTTGAAAATAAGAGAGCCTTTTATCCTTCACACACTACTGTTAGTGAACTGCTACAATTGTGTAAGAGTATCAAAATAGTGACCAACAGTCAAGTTTAAAATGAATTTGTTTCCTTTTAGGCCACAACATTTAGAAGTCTGCATGATAGTGTCATCTGGAATTCCTGCACTGGGAGACTAAAGCACACTTACGTGTCTGTCCTCAGCTCCACAGGCCACGAACCGGCCACAAGGACTGAGGGCCATTCCACATGGATAGCAGCGGTTTGGGTGTCCCTGAAACCGGCGCTCACACCTGCCAGACAGAGAGAAACAACTGAACAGGACTCAGATCTTCACCTAAATACAAACTACAGGAGAGAGACCAATTGGCTTTCCCTCACAAAGACAAACAAACTAACAGAGGAAAGCTTTTTCCCCATGGTGCCAGAGAGAAAACTCAGAGCCTGGTGCATGCTGGGTAAGCATACTACCAATGAGCTGAAAAACACTGCATATGTGAGAATTGTTCCTTAGTAAGCAGCTAAAGGGAAAATAAGAAGAACTCAAATCCTTTTCAAATTCAAATTCAAAGATGTCAAACTAATAGTTAATGAACTTTTTATACATGAGCAATATTAGATAATCATTTTCTATAGATCATTAAAATGTAAAACCATACTTCTGCAATCATAAATATTTCAGATAAATGATTCAAAAACTTTGAGGTTATAACATTCTGATGGGAAGGACTTAAACTTCCCAACCAATTATTTATAAAATGCTATATAAAATGTGCTTTATGTAAAAACTGCCAGGGAATTTATGCTCTTGTTACTAGGGGAACCTACACCCGCTTCGGAGATAACCAGGGTCTTCCTCACTAAGAACGTCAACAAGCTAGGTCGGCACTGGGCCTACACAACACATACCAGGCTTGGGGGTTAATTCCAGAAGTAGAACAGCAAGGAAAGCACAGTTGAGAATACAGCACTGGGACATTGATAGTATCAATGATTTTACACTGCATATACATTGTATAGTGACTTTCCCCATGATATAATTATTGGAAGGGTTTTTTTGGTTTTGAGGGGTTTTTTGTTTTGCTTTGTTTTGTTTTGTTTTTTGCTTAGAGAAGATTTTATATTTTGCAAGTGTTTACAAAATACATTAAGTAATTTTAGTACACTGCCCTCCCAAGGGGAAAAAAGTGACTTAGCAAGGCAAACAAAGCAGGTTTGGGCTAAGGTGCCCTGGGCCATCGCCCCCAGAATTGGCCAGACAATGGGACATGGGCCCTGGGTTACGCCAGGAAACCACACTCAGGATGTTACTGGTCAAGACACTCGACCTCTCCTCCTCCGCTAGGCCTTAGAATCCACACACAAGAGAGCATCACATCAAGTGCAATGTACACATTGCGACCTTGGATCTGAGTTGGCAAAGACACCAGGTTGTGTTCCAGCTCCAGCCCCCCTCAGCTACAGGACTGCGACACAAGCCAGGCTCACCTCAGAGTCCTCAAGTCCCACAGTCCGACCCCATCACCAATGGCTGTGGTCAGGAAGAGATTATAGGCCTGGGATAACTGGGTTGTAAACGATGATCCCTGTAATCATAAGGGGAAAATCAAGATGTGTTTTCAAAGGCTGAATGTAAAACCATTATTCTAGTGATAACATCTGGATCTAAACACATCTTTTCTTACTTATAACAATTTGAGAGTTGGACTCTAAATTTCCACATATATTCATGCACTGCCTAAGCACTGTTCAGTCACTGAGAGAGGGCATAGGATGGTGGCCCTCTAGGCATATGTCATCTAGTGATGTCACAAAGTCACCACCAACCCAATTCTCAGTGTGTGCCATTGTTACAACACAAGACCATAGCTGACTGGAGATTTATTAATGTATATAGAATTTTTAAAAGTTAAAAGATGAAAAGACCAAGATATTAACACATCAAAATTTATTTTTAAGTATATATGTCTCTGTATATAGACGTGCGTGTGTGTACATGTGCATGCATAAAGCTATTTCCAGTAAATTGTCTGAAAGGTGTCCTTGATAAGGCATTTAAAGCCAGTTATTTTTCTCTCATTAATCAAACTCTAAGATGCATGAGCAAGAGCCTGTGGCAATGACTCGCAGAAACCAGACCGCCTCAGGACATCACAGTCAACTGGCGGGGCTTTGGCCACCTCTGAACTCAAGCCTTCCTCTGGTTTCTGGCATTTACAGTATCATACTCAGAGGCATTGGAATGAAATACACCTACTTACACATTTGGCTCCAACACTGTTAATACATTATGATTCATAATGACCTGCCTATTCCTTCTATGTCACAATAATTAAAATATCATGGAAGATTTAATGAATGATATCCCTAAGCATTTATATTTAAAACACACTTAGAAGTGATTATTTATGAACAGGAAGTAAAAGCTTCTGTAAGTTCAGTAATTACAAGCTAGCACAGACTGAGGCTGGACACTGCTAGAAGCACCAGGTAAGGATAGCCTGGAAACTCAGAAGGTAACATAAAGATAACACAGCAGACACGCCATGAACACTGAGAGATCACCTCCTAAAGCTGCACTGTAAAAGGTGCAGTGTGAACCACAGACCCAGATGAAGTCTCACACACAGGCAGCATGACCTTCCAGCAGCTGTGATCTATTTAGACTGAAGAGAAAAAGCTGAGAACAGAAGTCATAGAAAATGGTCAAAATATACATGGAAAGAGAATTTTTAAAAAAAATATTAAATCCATCAGATAGCAGAAAGAAAAAAAAGAAGCAAAAAAAATCCTAAATAAAAAATATAGATTATAAAATGTAGAAGAAAAAGCACAAAATAAGATCAAATGTATGAATGATCACAGTAACAGCAAATCAGCTAATCCCAGTAAGTAAAAGAATTTCCAGTAAGTAAAACACATTCTGTATTCTGCAGTTGTACTTCAAGAAAATAACTTAAAACACACTTTTTGAAAAGGTTGAATGTAAAAATGCTATGTACAAGGAAGTAAGATTGTACAAGCACTAGAAAAAATAGTTATGAGGCTCAGAGGTCCTAATTAGAAGTAGTTTCTTTTTTTAATTAATAAAAGGAAGCCAGGCAAGATAACACACACCTGAAATTCCAGAATCTTGAGTGCCTAAAGGAGGAAGATCACAAGTTCAAGCCCATCCTGGGCAATTTCATAAGACCACATCTCAAAATTTTAAAAAGGCCAGAGATATAGCTCAGTATGAAGACCCTGGGCCCAATTATTTAGTACCACACACACACACACAAAAAAAAAAGATAAAAGGAATAAACTCATAAGAAAATATCTATAAACTTAATCATGCCTAATAACAGAGGCTGCCAATTCCTAACACAAAACATAATTATGAGAAATCTGGCAAAATTACAACCACAGTGGGAGATTTTAAACATGTTTCCTTTGCGCATTAAAAAAATCAAGCATATAAAAATTAGGAGGACTTAAATTTAAAAGCATTAACAAGCTTGACCCACTGGGTATCTATGTAGATGTGGCTAGTGAAAACACATTCTTTTCATACACATGTCTAATACTGCTTTTGAAAAAATAAGCTGGGAAGCCAAATTTCTCAATATATGCAAAATCTCAAAAGATATCAAGAAAATTGTTCTGAACCACACACCAAGAAATTTGAAATCAGTAATAAAATAGATTTCTAAGAATTAATTTATATACATGGAAATCTAAAACCATACCTCTAAATAAAACCTGGACTGAAAATGTAATGCTTATTAGGAAGCAATTAGAGTGAAATAATAATATAAATGAAATTTGTCCAAATTGGCAAACAGCGATTAAAGAATATTTGGAAGGAAATATATAGCATTAAATGAGTCAATCAGAAAAGCATCAAAATGAAAAACAAATAAATAAAAAATAAAAGCACCAAAATGGATAAAACACAAACATATGAGGTAGAGATGTACAGTCTGCTGTCACTATGTAAAAGGGCAACACATACACCAATGCTTTGTGCTGTTTTCAAGGGCACACTGGAGAAAGATTCACACCAAACATAGTAGTGGCAGTCAAAAAAGAACAAGCAAGAGGAAGAGAAAGAGGAGATTTTATTTGCATCAACAATCATTTCATTTACTTTTATAAAATTACAGTAAGACCTAAAGCTAATAAAGCAAAAGATCAACAGAAGTGACTGCATGAAAAATCAAATAAGCAATAACACAATTATAACAGGAGATCTCAATACACCACTGTCAAAAAGAGATCAAGTAGACAAAAAAATCAACAAAGAAATATCAGAATTGAACCAAACCTATGAACAAATGGACTTAGTAGATATTTTCAGACTATTCCACTCAACACCATCAGAATAAATATTCTTCTGAGCTGCACATGGGATGCTCTCTAAAATAAACCATATACTAGCCCACCGAACACACTTAAGTAAATGCAAAGGAACTGAAATTAAACAATGCATATTATCTGACCATAGTGCAATGAAATTAGAAATTAATGGCAAAAGAAATGGCAAATGTTCCATAAACACATGGAAATTAAATAAACTCTGAACAACCAATGGGTCACAAATGAAATAAAAGAAATTAAACAATATCTACAACTAAATGAGAACACAGACACAACACACCAGAACTTACAGAACACAACAAAAACAGTTGTAAGAGGGAAATTTATAACAGTGAATTCTCATATCAGGAAAACATAATAAGTACAAATAAACAACCTAATGTTACACCTCAAGCTTCTAGAAAAAAAAAAAAAGAGCAAGACAAACCCATAGCCCATACAAACACGGACATTATAAAGATGAGAGCAGATATTAATGCAATGGAGACCAAGAAAACAATACAAAGAATGAATTGAAGAACTGGTTCTTTAAAACAATAAATAAAATTGATAAACTCTAGCCAACCTTATCAAAAAAAGGAAAAAAGACTCAAATTTATGCACTGTGGAATGAATAGGATGAAATCACTAAAAAGTCTGTGAAAATTCAGATCATCAATATCTACTTCTAAAATCTTTACTCTCATAGGATGGAAAACACACAAAAAAAAATAGATGCATGTATGAATTGCCAAAGCTGAACCAAGAAGACATAAAAATTCTGAATAACTTAATATGAGTTAATGAGATTGAAAATGTAATTAAAAATTTACCAACATCCTAATGGATGCACTGCGCAATTCCACAGGAAATTTAGAGAAGATTTGATGCCAATACTCCTCAAAATCTTTAATGAAATTGAAAGGGAAGCAATATTCCTGAACTCACTCCTGGAAGCAAGTATTACCCTGATACCAAAACCAAAGAAAGACCCAACCCCCGCCCCAAAAAAAGAGCGAAAGAGAAGCAGGCCAATCTCTCTAATGAACATAGATGCAAAAATTCTCAACAAGATACTAGCAAACAGAATCAGCAAATCATCAAGAAGATTATATACCATGACTAAATGTGATTCATTCAAGGAAGGCAGGGATGGTTCAATGTATGCAAATCAATAAATGTAACACATTACATCAACAGAGCCAAAGATAAAAATCACATGGTCATCTCAATAGATGCAGAAAACACTTTTCATCGAAAGTGCAGCACTCATTCATGATAAAAAAAAAAAAAACCTGCACAAATCAGAATACATGGTCTTTACCTCAACCTGATAAAAGCTATATATGATAAATCAACAGCCAATAGTTTACTAAATGGACAAAAAATGAAAACTTTCAACCCAAATTCAAGAACAAGACAAGGATGCCCATTATCACTGCTCCTATAGTTCTGGAAATATTAGCCAGAGCAATTAGACAAGAGAGAGAAATAGAAGGAATAAAGATAGGAAAGGAAGAAATTAAACTATCATTATTTACAGATGACATGATACTTTGCAAAGACCTCAAAAACTCCACCAAAAGACTCCTAGAATTAATAATCAAATTCAGTAGCATAGCTGGATATAAAGTCAACACCAAAAAATCAAAAACATTCCTGTACGCAAATAACGAACTCAGAGAGAAATTAGGGAAGCCACACTGTTCACAGTAGCCTCCAAACAATGAAATACTTAGGAATCAATCTAACAAAGAAATTAAAGGATCTATATGTTGAAAACTACAGTACTCTGAAAAAGGAGATTGAAGAGGATAATAGAAAATGGAAAGATATACCATACTCATGGATAAAAAGAACCAACAGTGAAAACAGCCATACTCCCAAAACCATTTAATGCAATATCAATCAAAAGATCATTAACATATCTCACTGAACTAGAGAAAACATGCTTCAAATTCATCTGGAAGCAGAAGAGACCTAGAATAGCAATGGCAATCCTGGGCAACGAAGGCAAAGCAGGAGGCATCAAAATCCCTGACTTAAAATTCTCCGACAAAGATACTGATAAAAGCAGTATAGGGCCAGGGATTTAGCTCAGTGGCTTAAGCGCCTGCCTGGCAAGCTCGAGGTCATGAGTTCGATCCCCGGTACCAAAAAAATAAATAAATAAATAAAATAAAAGCAGTATAGTACTGGCAAAAAACAGACCTGAGGACCAGCAAAAGAGATTAGAAGATGCAGATATAACTAAAAACAGATTCAGCTATCTTGTCTTTCACAAAGGGGCCAAACATGTTCACTAGAAGGAACATAGCTTCCTTAATAAATGGTGCTGAAAAACTGGCTCTATACATACCAAAGAGTAAAAGTATATCTATGTCTATCAACATGCACTAAACTAAAGTCAAAGTGAATCAAAGATCTAAACATTACAACAGAAACACTAAATCTACTGGAAGAGAAAGTAGGTAACAATTTCAAAGATACAGGGGTAGGCAGAGACTTCACGAATAAAACCTAAATGGCATAAGAAGCATTTTAAAGAACCAACAACTGGGATCTAAATTTACTTTTGCACATTTAGAAGAATCACCAATAGAGTGAAAAGACAATCCACAGAGTGGGAAAAAAATTTTAGCCAACTACCCCTCAGACAAAGGACATCCATCTAGAGCATATAAAGAAATGAAAAAATTCACATCGCCCAAACTCAAAAACCCAATCCAAAAATGGGCAACTGAGATGAACACACACTTCTCAGATGAAAAAATATAAATGGCAAATCAATACATGAAAAAAATGTTCAACATCATTGGTCATTAGAGAAATGCAATTAAAACAGCACTGAGATTCCATCTCAGCCCAGTAAGAATGGCTACTATCAAGAAATCAATACCAAATATTGGTGGGGCTATGGAGAAAAAGGAACCCTTCTCCACTGTGGGTGGGAATGTAGACTGGCCAGTGTGGAGATTCCTCTAAAAACTAGGATTAGAGGTCCCATCTGGTCCAGCTATTCACAGTCTGTGTATCTTCCCTGAAGAATTAAAAACACCATACCACGGTGATATATGTGCACCCATGTTTACAGCAGCACAATTTGTTATAGCTAAATCTTAAAAACAATGCAAATGCCCATCAAATGAGGAATGCATAAAAAGGGAATGCCTTTATACAGTGGAGTACTACTCAGCTCTAAAGAAGGATAAATGAGACACTTATAGAAAAATGGATGCAACTTGAGACCATATTCATAAGTGAAATAAATTAGATTCACATGTGTAAACACTGTATTGTCTCCTTGGTGTCAGAAACTCAAAGAATAAATAAGATCCAAAATGTACAATAGATATTGTCAAATGGGAAGAAACTATTCATAAGGAAAGAGAAAGTGGGATAAGGGAAAGGACAAAAGAAGGAAAAAAGAAAAATACATATATAAAAAATACATAAAATAGTTAAGATAGTTACACTACTAATTTCTATTAATGCACTGAAAAAAAAGGTTTGTGCCTATATTGTTTGACCAATTTTTATGCTTATATCTTTGTAATATAAGCAACTACTTTGAAGATAACAATATGCAATATACTAACTGTTGTTACTCTCCAAAAGTCTTATTTTGAAATTTGTACCAGTTTTTATTGTTTCTTTTCTTTAAAATAAAAACCATAAGTGACTCTTGCTGAAATCTAAAGTCTCTCATGTTAGTTTTTAAAAGTTTAAATCTTTACGGAATTCTTAGTTTTTCAATTCAAATTATCTATCTAGTACTAAGTGTTTACATTACAAAAAGTAAATATTATTAAGTAAATATTATAAAGACAAAAATAATAGTTGCTTGTCAAGTTTTAAAAATAAAGATAAAAAACTTATGATTTTAATGATATCAATGTCATAAAACTTATGTATTCTCAATCTAAAAATGAGTCACTCAATGATGTTAAAAATAAATAAGCCCATCATTCTTTGATGCAAAAGGCTCTCTTGCTAGTGCTATGATGACAGGAATGAAACAATTTTGTTTGCCCAACATAAGTAAGACAAGAGACAGAGGAAGTCTCAGAGGAAGTAATCCTAGCATTAGGGGTTAGGGGACTCAAAAGAGTGGATGAATTTCATAAACAAAGGAAACTAGACATTTAACTGGAAATGGGACATCTGGGTCAGTTATGCTCCGTGCCACTCCCGCGCTGTCCTCCCGGGTAGGTGTGGCCTGTAAGCAGCAGCACCCACATACCTGTGGGCAGTCTGAGCACTGGGACGTGCACTGAATAAATGCACAAAAATGACAGTGTTGGCTTCAGAAAACAAGCTTATAGACATGGTGCAAACCTCTGTGACCTCATCCTCCTTCCCTGTCATTCCATCACATACGCATCAGATGTTTATTTTCAGGAAACAAAACCAGCTATTTTCCCATACAAAAAATCCCAAAGATATTTTTCCTAAAGTAACACCCGTATCCAAGAGGACACTAAAATGCTTCCCAAAATATGACAGCCATCACAGGGAGGCCACTTAGGCCTCAGGGAGCCGACCTGCTTGTGGCCCTGATACAGACTGCAGTAGTGCAGCAGACTCCTAAGCAGCTGCTTAGGTGACATGAAGACACTGCAACTTCGAGAAAGGGTTTTGAAGAAAAGAGAATATCAAGACCCCAAAAACTCAACACTCAAAAATCAGTAGCACTCCTGTACACAAACAACAAACTCAGAAAACAAACTCATGGAAATAACACCCTTCACAGTTGCATCCAAAAAGTGAAATACTTAGGAATCAATCTAATGAAGGATGTAAAAATCTATATTGAAAATTACAGAACCCTGAAAAAAGATTGAAGAGGACATCAGAAAATGGAGATATACCTTGCTCTTGGATAAGAAGAGCCAACACGGTGAAAATGGCCATACTCCCAAAACTGTTGTACAGATTTAATGCAATTCCAATCAAAATACTATTAGCATGCCTTGAAGAACTAGAGAAAATATTCCTAAATTTCATCTGGAAACAGAAGACATTTTAGAATAGCAAAAGCAATCCTGGGCAACAAAGGCAAGGCAGGAAGTATCACAATTCCTGACACGAAAGTATACCACAAAGTTACTGTGATAAAATCAGCATGGTACTGGGGGAGGGGGGAACCAGACCAGACCAGACCAGGATCACTGGAGCAGATTAGAAGATGCAGACACAACTACAAAGACATTCAACCACCTTACCTTTGACAAAGTGGTCAAACATGTTCAGTAGAAGAAAGATAGCCTCTTTAATAAATGGTGCTAGAAAAATTGGCTTTGCATATGCTGAAGACTAAAACCAGACATGTCTAACACCATGCACTAAAGTCAAAATTGATCAAAGATCTAAATATTAAAACAGAAACATTAAATCTACTAGAAGACAAGGTAGGTAGAAATCTTGGAGACATAGGAGTAGGCAAAGAGTTCATGAACAAAACCCAAACTTCACAGACAATACTTCAAAGAGTCAACAACTGGGATCTCATCTTATTAAAAAATTTTTGTATATCAAAAGAATTTTAGCCAGCAGTACCTCAGATAAAGGAATTCTATCTAGAACATATAAAGAATTGAAAAACATTAGGTCCCTCCAAATTCAAAGACCCAATCCAAAAATAGTCATCTGAGGTGACTTCTCAGATGAAGAAATACAAATAGCAAATAAATATATGAAAAACGTTCAACAACACTGGTCATTTGAGAGACACAAATTAAAACAAATCTGAGATTTCATATAACTTCAGAAAGAATGGCTGCCATCAAGAAATCAACCAATAAGAAATGCTGGTGGGGCTTTGAGGAAAAACGAGCCTTAGTATGGAACAACCACTGAAATCAGTGTGGAGATTCCTTAAAAAACTAGGATTGGAGGTCCTATTCAGTGCAGCTATTCCCTTTCTGGGTATTTTCCAAGAAGAACTGAAAACATCATACCACAGTGATATATGTGCATCCAAGACTAAAGCATCATGATTTGTAATAGCTAAATCTTGGAAACAACCCAAATGCCCATCAACCGAGGAATGCATGAAAAAGTTGTGGTATTTTTATGCAATGGAGTATTACTTAGCTATGAAGAAGGATAAATTTGAGGCTTCATTGGTAGAAGGACACAACTTGAGACCATACTCATAAGTGAAATAAATCACATTCACATGTGTAAATATCATATTGTCTCCCTAGTGTAAAAAAAATGAAAGAGTAAATAAGATCCAAAATGTAAAACAGATATTGTGAAAGTGAAAGGACAAGAAACTACTCAAAAGGAAATAACTGGGATAGGAGAAAGGGGAAAATAAAGAAGGAGAAAGATGATATATAACTATACTACTAATCTCTGTTAGTTCATCAAAAAGAAAAGTATGTGCTTTCATTGTTCAATTGTTTGATCATTTTTTCATGCCTATATCTTGTCATCTGAACAGCTACTTTGAAGATAACAATACGTAATATAGTAACCAATGTTAATACCCTATTCTTTTGTTTTGAAATTCTGTATCATGTTTTTTTCACTTTACAATTAAAAAGAAAAAGGAATACACATTGTACTGGCAAATTAGGTGGGTTACTCCAGAAAGGAAGCCAGGCATGGCTCTGCCTAGGCCCGCCTTCAAACAGCAGATGGCAATACCCAGCGTCCCTGTCAGGAAGCACCTCGTGGAGGCACACTGCTTCCGGGCCCCATTCCCACTGTCTCAACACACACTGAGAAGGCAGTGTCTCCTCTGCTCAAAACCAGTCTCTGAAGACAGACTGTCATCTGTCTTTCTGTGGGGGTTTGGGTGGTGATGGCATGAGCACTCCCCTGCCTTCATACATGCTGCCTGCGGTCTGCACCGTGATGCCAGCCTCCCTGCAAGACCTGAGTCAGAGAAGGCACCAAGGCAGACAGTTGGCAAAAGGGTCTAACTGTGAAGTGGGACTCACGACCAAAGCAGAGTAGAACACCAGCCGGGAATATCCTGGGAAAGGGAGGGAAGGTATGAGAGCCTTAGCCTAGGGCATCTCTTCCCCTTCTGTTTCTCTGAGCTTTGTGTGCCAGGCCTGGGACCCAGCCTCAGAGTCCAGCTCCCGGCAGCTGTGGGCAGCTCTGCTCTGTCTCTAGAATGCAGCTCCTTTCCTGCAAAAAATCCCTGATCCTGTCCCCAAACAGAGGTGCAAAGGTCAGTCACCACACCCTCCTCTGGGCTATAATAACATCATCTTAGTAATTACACCATTGTCTCTCTGCACCTACAATCTGAACAGCCAAGTCACACCCTAATTGCTTGGTGTTCACCCCTCACAGCTGGTGTAGACCCCTCAGTTTACACACAGAACTTGCATATCACTCACACTCAAACTTTGAGATCTCTCCTCTGTACCCAAAACAAATTCCAGGCTGGGAATATGGCTCAGCAGCACAGTGCCTGCCTGCATGCCCAAGGTTGTGAGTTCAAACCCTGGTACCAAAAAAAAAAAAAAAAAAATTCCAGAGCCCTAGTCAGGGCACACTAGGCCAGGGGACATTCTACTATCTATTTGTCCCTCAGCTACAACATACTGGCCCCACTTTAAGCACTCTACTTGTATAGATGCACACCTGGGCCCCTTCTTACTCAGTATGTACTGCTCACAAGTCACCTGGTCATCGCAAAGCACATGGTCAGTGAAAGTGCTTTCCCTCTGAGAGAAGCCTTCCTCAAGCACAGACTTTGTTCTCTGGTCTGCGTCCGGAACAGTACCAAGCACAGAACAATTTTTTTAAATTAAATCTATGCATACACATGTATGCATAACCATACATGTGTCATACACACAGGCTTCTGTGGTCATACATTTAGGCAAACACTCACAGACACCTACATGCATGCATGTATATATATATATATATATATATATATATATATATATTCCCTTATATGCACACATGCAAGCATCCAGGCACACATATAGGCAGGCATATAGATAGATAGATAGATAGATACATAGATAGATAGATTCATACATACCAAGTTGAAGGTGGAGGAGTTGAAATAGCTCTCAAAAGTTAACCACTGTGACAATTAAGATAGACTGTCAACTTGATTGACTTGCAAGCCCCATAGAGGATTAATAAAACACACCTCTGGGTGTGTCTAAGTGGGTTCTTGGCGCCGTGAATACCGGGCCCCTGACCGCTTCCTTTCTGATGCTATACCCCTAATGTGCTTTCGAAGCATGAAGTAAACAGGGTTTTTTTTCCACCATGCCTTTCTTTCATGATATTTCTGTCTTGAAGCCAACTAATCATGGACTGAACTCTCTGCAACTGTGAGCTGAATAAACCTCCTTTAAATTCTGTAAGGGGAGGGGTCAGGCAACTTCTCCCAGAAATATGAAAGCTTATACAGAAAACTGGTACCAGAGGTTTGGGGTCACTGACAGACATGACTATACCTGACAATGTGGTAGAAGCATTTAGCATTGGTTTAGGGGGAACAATTTGGAAAATCTGGGAAAAATACGCTAGACAAAGTCTAAAATTCTATAGGAGACTAATGGACAATTCTGATCTAAGCTCATAAGACCGGAATAATTATGACAATGCAGACAATAAATGCCAGGCCATGAAGTTTCAATTAGGAATAAGAACTCTACTCAGAATTGGCCTAGAGGCCATGAATGTTATATTCCAGCAAAATAAATTTATCTACAATCTGTCCATGTCCTGATACTTTGTAGGAGGTTGAGTTTAAGTGCAGTGGACAAATTGATCCATTGAAAGAAATTTCAAGGGTATTCAATACTCTGGATGTGGCATGGGTCCTGCTGGCTGCTTTTAGCAAGACTTACAGAGAAAATCAAGCATAAGGAGCAGAGCAAAAATATTTGAAAAACTTAAATTCTAGTCTGGAAACAATCATGTGTAAAGTGGGGCCAAAGGACATGTGGTTGCTGAAGAGATTATTATCATTAAAAAGGAATCAAGTACTTTGAACTGGGACAAGGAGGGATGCATTGAAATCATCACAGGAGTCAGCAAGAACTCACCAACAGAGGATCAAGGATTAGAAGTGCAAACTTTTCATTTGCAAAGAACCCCCAGGTCTCCTGCCGCAAAAATGGTTGCTAGAGAATTGGTTCACCGATACTCATTTTCCATGCTCAGTCATTTAGGCACTGACAAGCTGCTAAAGCCATAGTCCGTAAGGGCCTGGCTACTGCCCCTCCTGACAGCAGAACCTGGCACTGTCCACCTAATGCTGGTTGTTCAGGCATGCAGAACGTAAGTGCTGTAGGTTATAAAGGACTCCACCCAGATCTCAAAAAGAAAGTCTGGGAAAGCAGACAGTGTACCCTGAGACAGAGTGTGTGAGTTCTGGGAAGAAGATGAAGTACAAAAGAAGACACTAAGAAATCAGAAATGCCAGGAATGTGTAAGTCTGCCAAAGAAAGCTGCCCAAGATGACCAAACTCCCTCCAAGTGAGAACCCATGTAAGCTACAGCAAGCCAAGTATAGGGGTAGACTGAAGAAGCCCTCTGTAATTCACATCTTACCGTGTCCTGGACGTGCAACTGTGGAATTCAATGTTTGCTCTGCTGGGTTTTGGTCTTGCTGTGGTTTTGTTCTTTTCTATCTGTATCACTCCCTTTTGTAATGGGAATATTTATGTTGTGCCATTTTATATTGGGAATATGTAACTTGCTTCATGAATTTTATAAGGGCTCTCAGTTAAGAGTCTGCTATGAGTGTCACAGGAGACTTTGGATTTGGACCTTTGAACAACACTAGAACTGCTAAAACTCCAAAGGGATGAGTGTGTTTTGCATCATATGTGGGTTAGTTACATCATGCTAGACAGAATTATGACCTTGTGTTTATTTAAAGATTAAGTATGTGTTTAAGGAGATATTTGGATGTCAAGTTGACAAGGGGTGCAATGTGATAGGTCTTTAGCTAAATTGTTAGCTAAACAAGTTAACTGGTGTGGGAGACACGCAGGGGGTTTTAGTAAAGCATACTTCTGGGTGTATCCAGGTAAGTCATGGAAGTGTGACCATGTGGTCTGTATCTGGTTCGAGGCCCCTTTATCTCTAGCAATGTTCCCCTGACCGTATTCCCAGAAACCACAAAGTGAGAAACTTTGCTCCACCATACTCTGGTGTACCGTGATGCTCTTGCCTTGGAGCAGCTGACTAGAGACTGAAAGCCTGAAAACAAGCTTTAAACGGCAAGTGTCCGGGATTTTGACCCCATGTCAGGAATACTGACCAATACTACCATGTTATAGGAACAGGTAACGACTTAAGCATTCAGCCAAAAAGCTGACAGTAACCACTCTTCTATCCCACAGCTATTTGTCTAAGAGTTTATAGAGCAACAACTTAAAATATAAGATCTTAATAAAACTTAATCTTACCAAAGAGATGAAAAAAAAATCTCTCCAAATGGAGTACATGTAAAACTCCACTAGTGCTCACTATTACTACCACAGTTATAGGAACTGGAAGCATTTAACTACTTAGCAGTTTACCCCAAGCATCATCGGCCAGTGCATCTGCTTACGCACTACCTCGAGTGTTGCCCGAGTACACATCACTTCTTTTTTTTTTTTTATTTAAAGAGAAAAAAAACAAAACAAAATAAAATAGAATAAATGGTAGCGACAATACAGTATTTCAAGGAAAAAAGGAGGAGTACAACAGCAATAAAACCTAAGAAATTATTACTTGACTAATTACATACTGACTTCTTTGAAATAGTTGTTCTAATTACAAAGTTAAAACATGTAAAGTAGACATTCAATCAGTGAGACTGTTAACAGTTCTGCTCCACAATCTGACAAAAACAACAATAT
>PVJX010027524.1:0-24779 GCA_004027295.1 Dolichotis patagonum | reverse complement strand
GAATGGGGGCAAAGTCCAGGGCTGTGGAACCCTGAGCTCAGCTCTAGGAAGCAGGTGGTTGGGGGGGGGCTGGTGGGGACAGAGCAGTACCCTACAGGGGCCACCAAGGAGCTGGTTTTCTGTTAGCCTGACGTGTGCTTCTGCAGGCCACAGCTCACCCAACTCCCTGCTCCCCAAAGTTCTGGAGACTGGGGCCTTCAGGGCACATCCTGTGATGTCCCCACTGTCACCAGTCCAGAGGCACATGCCACCAGCCATCTTCCAGCACATGGTGTTCAGGCTCCCATCATCTCCTGGTGGGGGGGGTCTTCTAAGGGTTAAGGAAGCATCCAGGTAGCGGAGCAGCCCCCCTCCCCAGGACCCTGGAGTCCCCACATGCTCGCCTGGAGCCTTGTGGAGCAGATTCAGGGCTGAGAGGCCACCTCCTGGGAACCATCAAACCTTGTGCTGGGGAGCTAGATTCAAGGACAGAAGGTGACAGGTGTCTTTGTGGGAGGGAGCAGTCTGAAAGCTTGTGAGCCTTGTTCTGGGTGGAAGGCTGGTCATTATCAATTATTTCTTCTTCCCTCCACCTTGCCCTGAGGCTGGGAAGTGGGGTTCTGGACAGAAAAGGGGAAGGTCAAAGTATTAGTCACAAAAACATGCAAACAAGATTAGACTGGGCAGAAAGGAGTTGGAGAGAGGGGAGAGAGGACCCGGTGGAGGGATGGGGACACTGGGGAGGGCACAGCAGCTGTAAGGGCCTCTCTAGGGCAAATGTGGCTCCTACCCTGCCCTTGCCTGTACTTCTGCCACTGCAGAGACTCAGAACTGGGCTAGTTATTACTTCCTGGCTCATCTGCTCACCCCAACTAGGCCATCGGCTCCTGAGGGGCAGACACCTGGCCTGACATAGCCCCACAACCCCACCCACCCCAGCACAGCCCAGGGGACATAGCACATGGTCATTAAGGCCAACATCAAGTTGCCTCGTGCTCCAGGGCCACATTGCCTGTATCTCCATCTGCAAACCTGACTCCCTCAAAGCCTGTGACTTTAGTGACAGAGCTGTAAGTCCCCCGTGAGTGGGCTCATCTATGCTTCCACGAAGGGAAAGGGTCCTTCTGGCTCTAAAGCTGGGTTCTCCCTCCCTCCCTGACCTCAGAAGCCAAGACACCACCGCTCAGGCCACCCCCTCGTCCTGTGGGTTCTCCATGCCACTCCATGCTCCCGGGTCAAAGTCACTGTCCCCTGGCTCAATCTGAGTCAGAAGGACCCAACTGGGGCAAGGGAAGGAGGTCCAGGAACGCCTTCCTTGGTTCTCTTCTGGGTGGGAGCAAATCTCACCTTGCACTAGTGGCTTTGTGCAAACCACTCACACGTGGTGGCCCCTCCAGGAAGGGGACCGCCTTGATCATCCTCTTATGGCCCCAGGGGTGGGGAAAGGGTAGCAGGAGGCAGGGTGACATAGGAGGTGCACTAAGGAAGGGGATCAGCCCAGAAAAGATGGGGGGAAGTACAGGGAGAGAGGGGGAGACGGCAGTGGGTGAAGAGGAAGCCAAGAGTGGAGGGAATGGAGGAAAAGTGTCTGGGAAAGGTAAGGAGGGAGATGACGCAGGATTAGTAAACCCGACTGTTCCCTCAGACAAATCAAAGTCCAGACACAAAAATGGCAGGTTCGTTAGTAAAAGCAAGAAACAGGGGAATAATTCCCCTGTCCCCCTCCACACCCGGGGTTCTTGATGCCCCTGCCCCTCAACCCCCCCACGCAGTTTCTGGAAGGGGTGGGGCCAGCAGGGGAGGTAAGGAGGAAGGGAGCCGTGGGACACAGAGCAGCCCTTGCAGCGGGGACCCATGCAGGTTAGAGGAGCAGGGTACGGGCCAGGCCCAGCAGCACAAGCCAGAAAGAACAACGCGGAGGAGAAGGCATGCAGGGCAGGGGGCCGGGAGTGGAGATGAAGGCAAAAGAGCTGTGGGGTGCAGGCACGGAGAAGCTTCCTTCCACCAAGGAGGAAAGGGGAACAACTGTCCAACAGAGACACTTATGAGAAACAAAGAAACAGAGGGAACATCAGGTCTGAGCCTCCTCACCAGCAAGTGACTCCCACTCACTCCACTGCCCATTCACCACCAATCGCCACCCCTAGACACACCTGCACACACACAGCACCCCTCCAGAGGCCACCCAGGCTGTGTCCTTGCCAAGCAGCATCCTGGAGACAGGGCCAGGACCCAAGACTCAGCCCACACCAAGAAATCGACACAGCCAGCCAGTCAAGTGGGTTCTAAGGCACTGCAAGAGGACAGGCCGAGCCAGCAGCGGCAGGACCCCCGGTGCAGCCCCACGAGCTCCCCAGAAGCCAGGTGGCCGGCTGCAGGTGACCCAAGGGCAGCCTGGGGCCTAGAGGGGCTCTCAGCTCCCCTAGCCGCAGAACTCCTGGTTCTGCCTTGCTCTTCACCACAGAAATAGACAGGGTAGCGTGGGCAAACAGGGCCTCGCCATAAATCTCCCCACCCTGGTGGGCCTCACAGACAGAAAGGCTGAGGACAAAGGGAACACTGTCACTGTCCAGAGCTTTCCCAGCTGTATGCCACGATCACAGGGTCACTGGCCTCCCTATTCTAGGAAGAATAAGGTAGAAAGCAGATGCTTTTTTTTAAAATTGTTTGTGCCCTCCCCCTCCCCCAATACTGAGGTTGAACTCCGGGTCTTGCCCTGAGCTTACATCCCCAGCTTTCTTTGAGACAGGGACTTGTTAAATCACTAAATTGCTCAGGCTGGGCTCAAACTTGTGATCTTCCTGCCTCAGCCCTTCCAGAGTGCTGGGATTACAGGCATGCCATATTGCACCTGCCTAGAAGACAGGTGTTTTTAACTTTTGGGCAACTAAATGGGCTTTCCTGAAGCCCCTGGACAGTGTACAAAAATCATATCTATGGGTTTTTTTTAATCTCCTGTGAGAGTTCATTGTTGGTCTCAAATTCTCAAATGGACCCAAGAACCTAATGTGGTTAAAAACTAGTCCAAGAGAGGCTCATGTCTGTAATACCAGCACTCCAGGAAGGGGATGTACAAGGATGAAAAATTTGAGCCCATGCACAATTTAGCAACTTAGCAAGACCTTATCTCAAAACAAACAATAAAAAAGACTGGGAAAATGTGAACATCCTGGGTTCAATCCCCAGTACCAAAAATTAATGAAAAACAAAAACTAGTTGAAAAAAATGTTGTTTGGCTGCGTGCGGTGGTGCACACCTGTAATTCCAACACTTGGGAGCCTGAGCAGGAGGATCTATGTGAGTTCAAGGCCAGCCTAGGCTACAGTGTGAGACCCTGTCTCAAAAAACAAAATTGCTTGCACCCCATCAGGGTGTAGCAGGCTGGGAATGGAGCTGGGGACAGTGGGAAGGAAGGGGCTTCTGCATGGCCGAGGTCCTACAGCCCAGCTAATTGTGGATGTCAGCCACCTTAGGGGGCCAAGGAGGCTGACAGAAGTCAGAAGCAGTTGAAAAGACACACCAAGAGATGAACTTGACCGACAATATTTATAGCCCTATGGTAAATTCTGGGGTCTGGGTTTCGTAAAGTTTGGGAAAGATCTAAGGTCAGAAGTCCTGGGTTCTCATTTAGCGTTCACCGTTCTCCAGAACAACCTCATCTCACCTCTCTGACTCTCCAGCCTATAAAGCGGGTTTTTCAGCTTCCTGTCTTCCAGGTTTACACTGAGTGCTGGGGATGACACAAGAGCTAAGAGCAAGTGCTTAGACTCCTCCCAAGCTGGGTGGCCCTCAGCAAGGAACTTTCTCTGGGCCCCAACTTGCCCATCTATGAACTGGGAACACTCACTATTTACTGCCTGAAATCCAGCATTCACCCAGGTTAAATGATATCCAAAACATGAAAGGTAGACACTGCTGTATGCACGAAGAACCATTATTATTTTTACAAGCAAGTGTCCATCAGCCTGACCACACTCAACCCAAACCTCTTAACTGGTTGGTGAGCCTTTTGGCCTGTGCCCACCCTCTCCCCTAAAGGATAAGGGTCCAAATGGATGAGTTAGTAAAAATCAATACAAAACCCTGTGAAACCATCTGAGGGATGACCTGGGAACCAGAACTTGCCCAGCCCCATCTCCGTTGGTGCCCTATTCTCTGACTCTAGCCTCGGCCTGACAGCTGGTCCTCAGGGAAAACTCATGAGGGTTTAGGAGACCACCGAGAGGCATGGAGATCTGTTCCTCAGCCCATGCTGCTGGTGGAGGGAAGCGTGGACTTGAAGCCTTGGGGTTTAGCAGGGACTTTCCTTGCCAGGCTGAAACCAGAGGAGGCTGCTGGTTTCTTCACAAACCTCACCAAGTCATCCATCTTCCCTCCTCACCAACCCAACTTCTGAAGCATTCTGAGGGTCCATGCAGTTATTCTGGGATGGTAACAGGGTCCCCAGTAGAGCCAGAGATGCTGTATTCTCCGGAGTTTGCTATGGGAAGGCAATGGCTTCTTCATACACATCCCTGGAAACAGGGCAATCAGCTAACACCCTGAAAAGCTTAATAAAACTCTAATTCTCCTGACCCAGTACAGAAGCTTTTACTTGCATCGCCCTTCTTGACCCCGTGATCACTGATCCCGTGAAATACAGTTTTATTGTCTGCTTACTGGGAAACTGAACTTTTGTAGCCTCAGTCCTTGTGGTCAAGTTTCCACCAAACAGAGATAAGGATGGTTCACTGGGCCCTAATTTGAGGGTAATACTCCCCCACATGGTTAGGGTGTATTCCACAGGCTGACCTTGCCTCCCTCTAGTCCCCAAAATCACAGGTTAGCTGTCCAGTAAAGGTCTGCAAAGGGAGCTCCAAATGGCCAGCCCCAGAACTGTGCTCAGTGACCCGGCTGGGCAGGGTGGGGGGTGGCTAACTCCTAGAAGCAGCAGCTGGAGGGACACAGCTGGTGCTGGCCCCACCTCACAGCTCCATTTGAATTCCTTGGGACACCAAGGAGTAGCCACAGAGTAGACCGGGGTGGCACTGGCCATGGCGCTTGTCTGTGGGGGTGCAGGAAAACGCACACCTGCAAAGGTGTTGGTCCAGCCTCAGAGGTAGAGCCTTCCAGGGAGGAGGGAGAGGGTGCTGGGCACCCTAGTTCTGACATCTCCCTCTGTTCCAGCCAGCCAGCCCTACAGTTGGGGAGGCTGGCCAGACCAGGCAGCTGCCCCACGCAGCGCCAGTCCCTCAGGAGCAGACACGTCCATCTGCAGGGTCCCCAGCCCAGTGCTCAATCACTCTGCATTATTAATAGGCGATGACTAACCAGCTGCTGCTGCAGAGCGGCACAAGGCAGGCCTGAGGGAATCCCGGGGGATCACGCACCACAGGGCCTGTGGGCAGGCACTCTAAGGCAGGCAGGCAGGCCGGCAGGGAGCAAAGGGCCTCCGGCCCCTCCCTGCCCCTGACTGGTGTGGCCCCCACACTGAGGGGCAGAATCCTCGCCAGGCCCACAGCCAGGTTCACATCACCACGTACACACGCAGAGACACCAGCAGTCTCCCAAACACACAGCACAGCTTCCCACCAACACCCCTAAATGTCACACCAACATTTACACACAGTCGCACCCACACACTAACACACACCAGCTGCCTTTCCACCAACACCCACACCAGCACTCACCAGGCCTGAGCCCAGCCCAAACATAGGCGCTTGGTGCTTGGCAAGGGTGTGGACAGCCAGGGCTGGCCCAGCCCCACCCTGCAGGGACGGCCCTCCAACAGGGAAGGAAGCCAAGCCGTCCATGGCCATGCGGGAGAGGCAAGGACACGGAGGGGAGGGGGCACTGGGAAGGGAGACAGTGTGAAACACAGTGTTAGTCAGAGCAGCGGGGCTTGGGGGGACTGGACGCTATCCCTGGTTGGGGGAAGACCATTCATGCCATGCAAAATGTGGGGGAGACAAACAGGGAATCCTCGAGGCTAAGAAGTGGGAGAGGGGATGTCACCTTTTCCCTGGCAGCCAACATGAAGCAGTCCCCAAACTGGTATGAACTGGTGATCTGAAGCCTGTCTGTGTCTCCCAGGGTCACTCTCCACCCTTCTAGGGGAGTTGCCCAGCTGGCTGCCAATGCAGGTGCATCCCCACCCTCTCCCTTAGCTCGAGGGGTCCCATCTGGAGCGGACAGTGAGCAGAGCAGAGCGTGTCATGAGATGGTGTTTTCCATGGATTTTCAGGAGACCAAGAAAGAAACCAAATCAAACAGAAAAAACAAGGGAGGGGGGGAAAAGAACAAAAGAACGCAATCAAAATAAGCCGCTTGGCATCGGGGCTGGTCTAACCAGAGCCGATGACCACAGGGCCTGCCCCAGGTCGTTCTGGCCAGGAATCTCAATTCAGAAGGCAGGGATTATAGGGCAGGGCCAGGCCAAATTCCTTGATTTCCAATTGTCTTTTGGCTTTGAGTTGGGATCAAGGGGGGAAAAAAAAGAAAGAAAAGGAAGGGAAGGAAACTGAAGAGAAGCAAAATCTAAAAGATTGTCCAGGACACAAAAAACAATTGGAAGAGCAAAACAACCAAAAACCAAACAAGGAGAGGAAACAAAAGTGGGAGAATCGAACAGTTAAAAAAACCCACGGCAAACCAAACGGTAAGACAATTAGAGTGATATCTACCAGATAATGCAGTTTGTTTACCATAGCGTGTCCAATCCCTGCGTGCTTCACCGGAGGGGGGGAGGGGGTCAAAAAAACAACAGAGACAACAACAAAAGAACACAACGAAAAGAAAAGAAAAATAAAATGACCAACTGTGAAACTCAGGGAAGGAGGAAAAATATATATCCATATATATTTGGTTGTTTGTTCAAACCCTCCCACCTCAAGTTCAGCGGAAGTATTTGGTTTAAAGAAAATAAATTATAATGTGAGGGAGAAATAAAAACACACACACACACAAAATTAAACCCCTTCTCGTCCCAATCCTTCCCCCACCCCTCATCTGGATTCCTCCCCCCTCACCCCCTCCCTGAAGAGCCATCTGCAGAGAAGGGGAACAGTTAAAGACCTTGGTTAGTAGAGAAGAAAACAACAAAAGAACTGGACCAAGAAAGCAAAGACTTAAAAATGGCTGACATTCCGCAGATGAGACAGAAAGGTTAGTTCGGTTTTTTCACTCATACCTTGCCCCACCTGTCCCTGCCCGTCCCTTGGTCCCCTGGGTTATAAGCGTGTTAGTAACACACACAGAGTCGGCAACAGGGTTTCCAACAGAAGGGGGGAGAAGGAAGGCAGGGGTTAGGAAGCAGACCCAGTTATGCGGTATTAGTAGGTCCTGTGGGCTGAGATGGGAGGGAGTCGAAAGGAAGAGGGAGGGGGACGGGGTGTGAGAAGGGGTGGGCTACTGACTAAAGGAATGGACGATGGGTTTGTTAGCTGACTGGTCAACCAGATGGCCTTCCGGAGACCTGGCTAGGAAGTGAGCTGAGGCTGGCCAATTGGCTGACCAGTGGTCATATTGGGTTAATGGGTTAACCAGTTGGTGATGGGCCAGCTGGCTGTCAGGTTGGAAGATGAGTGGGTAAAACTCCTTGGGATTCAAAGAACAGGCAAGAATAAGAGGCAGGTTCATTTGGAGGCCAAAGTAGTTCCCAAGGAGCACAGGTGGGGACATGGGCATCTGCTTTTCCTGGGAATGGGAGGATAGGCAAACAGATCCAGGGAGCTACTAGGGACAGAGGTAGCCCCTTTTTCTCTCTCTTATAAATTTTACTTTATTTTTTATTTTCTTGCTTCTCTTCCTTGAGAAAGGAAGAGTAAATCACCATGAGAACAGGGAGAAGGAAACCTTGCCCTCCAGGGCTGGCAGAGACTTTGCGTTCACTGCACCTGATCATCCCAGAGCCTCCCTCTCCCCTCCCTCCTCCACCCACAGCGGCTTCCTCCCTCGTGCCCACCTTGACTTTTCCAGAGCCCGAATTTCCCAAAAAGTCCTCATCTCTAGTTTCTTATTCTCCATGCCTCCGTTCCTCTGAGAATGAAGTGCGCACCAGCACCACCCCTCCAAGGCCCTAGAACTGGCAAGACTGTCCCGCAGCCCAACCTCCTTCTGTGCGGACACAGAAACCCCTGAACCTCCGCTTCCTGTTACCAGTACCAGACGTTCACTCCCCTTCCCCACAAAGAGGAGCACCGAAGCCCACCCACCTCTGAAGTCCCCTTCTCCTCCCTAGGCTACGAGTTAGATCTCCTGTCCCGGTCTCCAAAGTCCTCACTCCCAACTTCTTCTAAGTTCATTTTCCCTTCCCATAGCAAAGGACAGCAGCAACAACCGCCTTCACCATGAACCCGGTCTCTGCAAAGGAGAGAGAGGCCAAAGGGGCCGAGGCAGCTTTACCTAAGAGTGTCGGAGATGGAGGGATACTGCTGTTTCGCATCTGTTAAACACAGCTGCACAGCCCAGACTGTGACTGTGAGGAGGAGAGGTATTTCAGGGACAGAGCCATTAGTTAAAGAGCTATTATAACCAGTGGGCAGGACTAATTCAGTGAGACAATTAATAAGGGCCTTGTATAATTAAAAATAACAGAATTCAATATTTAGCAGCTAGAAGTGCTGAATAACCAATATTAATTATTAGTGATGTAGAAGCAAGCAGTTTACATAGCAGAAGAGTCTAGTTGCAGGTGCGGTCATTGGAATGAAGGGATAACATGTGACAAGAGGATGAGTCCCCCTGGCTGGCAGGACTGTCATAAAATGAAGAGGCCAACTAGTCAGAAGGAGGAACACTTAGCTTCAAGACAGCAAAACTGATTGCACCCAAAAAGGTAAGAGCTGTCTGACCCACACAGTACCAGTCGAACAGGGCAGGGGGAAAAGGGCATTGGAGGCGGAAGTCTGAGCACTGTTCTTTAGAGTTAGAACTGGTTATAGAGAATAAAATAAATAAAGAAGTTTCTTCAATGTTCACACACGAAAAAAGTTCCATCGTTAACAAGCAGAAGAGCAAATTTAAAACAGGATTGAAAGAAGAAGAGTGATTTCAAAATCTGAACTTTCCGTTCGTTTGTTGGTAGACCATGCTTCCTCTGCAAACCAGTGGGGTTGGCATGGAGGAGATGGGTACTCTCTAAACCTAGGGACTGAGGGTCCAGAACCTGTCGGCGTGATCATGATTTAGGGGCAACTAGGGCCAGATGCTCAGACAGAGCTCCCACTGGCACCCCTCCCTGGTGGCCTGTGACGCAGGAGAGCAAGAGCACAGCCTCGGTGGGAATCTGGAGAGCTAAGCTTTCAGGCTGGTAAGTGAGCAGGGAAGGCCTTATCCACTCCTAGAGCTCCGCATGGCCGGGTCTGATGATGGACCTGGGAGAAGCCAGCCATTATAACAAGTGGAAACTTACCATGGACGAGGGCCTCTGCACCCAACTATAACCCCCTGCACTGTGAACTCTGGGGACAGCTCTAGCCCCCTCAACAAAGCACAAATCACAAAAAGCTGGGATGAATAAGGTCTCTGTGGAGCATGAACAAGAGAAGCTCGGGACAAAGAGGAGGAATCCCCGGCACTCGGCCATAGAGAAACCTATTTTTCAGCGATATGAGCAGAATGTCTGACTGTCTCAGAATGACAGAGCCACAGAGGAACTGCACCTTCTGCACACTTTGCACCAGTGACAATCAGGGGCTCAGGAGGCAGAGAAACGGTATAGCTTCTGAGCCACACAGACTTCCGTCCACCACTCCCTATCTGACCAACCCTGAGCACATTCTCTGAGCTTCCAAGCCTCAGTTTCCTCATCAGTAAAATGGGAGTAGTATCTCCCACTCATGAAATTGTTATAAAAACTAGATGAAATACAAAAGCGAAATGAGGCCCTTGAATTTGGGGGTAGTGGAGGAGACAGGTTTTGGTGTGATCTGAGAAATGCTCTGGCAAAGGACAGACATCTGAGAAAATTTGGGGCAGGGAGTGGGACAGGTTTTCTTCTGGCCTCATAAAGCAAAATGGAGTTTCTCCCAGGATGACAAGAGGTAGTTCAGTGCTCATATTTAGCAGTTAGCTCTGCTCATTTTGGACATGCGTCCTCGTGTGTCAAATCTCACCAACAAGCTTTAAGAAAGAAACCCAACAAATCAGGAAAGCTGTTAGAAAAACAACTACACGCACTCAATAGTTGCTGGCATTAAGCCTTCGATTTGTTCATCACTTAGAAGAAGAGAGAAATGAACACAATATTGACATGCAGCTGGCACACAGGTTTCCCAGGGCTTGACGAACATAGGCAAGAGGGGAGCCAGGCCGAGGAAGGTTTTACGAAGGTGGCCAGAGGGACTGAAAGAAAACACAGCTAATGAGCACGGCAGAGGCAGCAAGCCCTTCAGGGCTTACAGCACAGCAGGCACTCCACTGAGTGCTTTCAGGCATTCCTCGGTTGGCAGAAGGCTCCTACCATTTTACCTCTGAAGAACTGACGCTCAGAGAAGTTGTGTAATTTGCCTAAAGTCACTTAACTAGTGGCAGAGCTGAGATTTGAAACCAGTCCATCTGACTCAAGACCCAGCTCTAAGATTTCATCAAACAGAAAGGAAGATGACTAGGGTGTGCACCCAGGAGAGCTGTGGGAAGGAAGTGAAGAACTAGCAGTGGTGTAGACAGGTACGGAGAGCAGCAGATCTAGGCCCTAAAACAGGCTGTTTGCCGTGCCAGAGTGGACATGGGAGGAAAGAAGACTTAAATGCCTGCATGGGCTGCATCTTCAGGGATTCCATGCATGAGAACTTCATCCCTGGGGGATTCCACACTTGGGGACCCCATTGTTGGGGACTTCATTTTTGAAGGACTGTATTGTTGGGTTACTCCATTCTTGGAAATCCCATCCTTGGATGACTGCATCTTTAAGAACTCCATCTTTTGGGGACTCTGTCCTTTGGAGGGTCCCATCCTTGTGGGACTGTCATTAAGGACTTCTTCCTTGACAGACTCCATCTTTGGGAAACTCTATCCCTTGGGAACTCTATCCTTGGAAGACACCATTCCTGAAGGACTGACCCACTAGCAACTCCAACCTTGCAGATCTAATCTTTGGACACTCCATCCTTGATGGAATCCATCCTTAGAGGATTCCATTCTTGAGAGTCTGTTCATGAGGGATTTCATTCTTGGGGTCAAGGGGAGCTCCTGAAAGTCTCTGAACTAAAAGGCATCATCTAAGCTAGGCAAGAGGAAACACAGTGTGATGTTTTGGTAGCCAACTTGTCTTCCAAGTTTGGTGCTGGCTAATGACAAAATGGGTTTTCACATTCTGCTTACACGGTAGTGGGAGGCAGTTGGGAGACATACTGCGTATGGGAGGAGAGTGGGCCCAGAATTAAAAATAAGCCTCAGGGAATCCTCAGAGGTAACCAATCCTGCCAAAATTCCCCAAGAGAACTGCCTGTCACAATAGCTTCAAAGCTGGGTTTGAAAGGAGAAGCAGAGAGATAGATGCTGTTTCAATCAGACCACCTCTGATCCTAACTGCTATGGTCTAAAAATGTCTAGATGGTTCCAGGGATGATAACCTAATCCAGGGCCCACGGGGGACAATTCAGCTTCTTCCCAGTCTTTGGAGCTGACCTTTGATTCACAGTCACAGCCCCAGAAGCAAAGCAGAGGGAAAGCCCCGAGTGCCGGCTTTGGGGCAGGCCCTCCCAGGGGGCATCTCCCTGGCCACTGGAATCACATGAGGAGGATAATGTAGAAGCCACAGTGCTCTTGGATCAAGGCCATCTACCCTGAAAAGCTGGAGGTAAATGTCATTTCTTAGATCACCTCCCTGTTTTAGCTCCTGGCACACAAAACCTGAGGGAGACAGAACACTGATGCAAGGCGCCCCGGTCCACACCACCCCCTGATCACGGAAGGGTTCTTCCAGTTCCAGGACGTCATGCAGACACAGTGCAAAGCTGCTCGACCAGGGCTGCTCCCCAGCAGCACTGCTGTTTGAAGTCTGATGATTCTTTACTGGGGGCACTTAGCAGAATCCGGCCTCTACTCACAAGATGCCAGTAACATCCCTGAGTTATGACAACCCAGAAGGATGGAGACATTGACAAATGTCTCCCGCAGGCACAGAGTGATGAGAGACTGAGAGACACCATAGAAACAACAGAGCCCAAGAAATCACTCTTGTGTGTCCTGAAAACCAGGCAAGTAAAGGGTCTCACAAGCATGCACCTCACCACAGGCAAGGCCTTGGGTGAGACCACCTCTCATTCATAGGTGCGGACTGGATTTAGAGGTCCGTAAGTCCTCTAGAAGCCCTAGGTGGGCTTGAACTCACTAGCTAGTCCAGGTTGGGCTTGAGCTCACAGCAATCTTCCTGTCTCAGCTTCCTGAGTCAGCATATCCAGCTCAGAAGCTTTCGAAAGAGGTCTCTCAACAGAGGACTTCACGCAAACACCCTCTGTCCTCAGGAGGACCTGCTTCTGGGTTAACATGACCAGTCCCTGCTCTGAGTTACTTGTAGAATAATCCAAACAGAAGTTACTAGCCTGGACCTACAATCTCGCAAGCCCCAAGAAAAGGCAGTCATGGGTCACCTACAGCACACTCAGGTTATGAGTCACACTATCCATATGGCTCTTTCACCTCCCCTAGCACGGGTCTCTCCTTCCTCTCAGAGACCTCTTAAGTTCACAGAATATGAAGCTTTCTGCTGCCCACTTGGCACTCGCATGGCTTCCCTTTGCTCACTTTTACTGGTCCCAACCAGTCCCCTGGAAAGGTGAAGTCCTGGGAGGGCCTGCACCACACCGTTCCTCTCTGGGTGCAGTATGATGAATACATCCGCTGGCCAAGAAAACAAGGGTAGAATGTGGGCTTGCAGCCTCTTGCAGAAGGCGGCAGCAGGTGACAGCACTGGGCCTAGGGAGGGCAAGCAAGCAAGAGGCACCAAGGGCAACCTCCCTGCCTCCAGTAAAAGATGTGTGGCACCAGCCACGTCACACTCAGGTGGGCTCAGATGGGGGTGACAGCAGAGGACAGCCCTCTTACCAGGAAATGGGATGACATGAGGGGGCACTGCATTGAGGAGGAGTGACTCCACCGAGCATGTCACTCTGCAGAACCTGGAGGTCACTAAGAATAGGCATAAGTAGGAGCCGGACTGCAACAGGTGGCAGCAGGTTCCCAAAAGAGCAGCAGGATTAGTCACAGCATTGTCACAGCAGGGGGGAACGGCAGTAAATGAGGAGGAATCCCCATTAGATCATCTCTCCGGGTGCCAAACAAGCACAGGTAAGAGGAGTGGGAGGTCAGTCAGCGTCCCATCAACAAGCTTTCCAGTGGGAGGAGGAGGAAGAGGAGAAGGAGGACAACAAAGGCGATGATGAATAAGAGTGACACCAGAAAGTTAGTCACTGCCCAACCAGAACCAGGAAGCTGGAAGAAGACAACAAGTAAGAGCCGGGGTGGTGGTGCACACCTGTAATCCCACCACTGGGGAGGCTGAGGCAGGAAGACACCGGAGGTTCAAAACCAGCTGGGGCTACACAGTGAGTTAAAGATCAGCCAGGACTTATATAGTGAGACACAGTCTCAAAAAAAAAAAAAAGAAGAAGAAGAAGAAGAAGAAAGAGGAAGGAAAGAAAAGGAAATAGGAGAACAGCCACAATGCAGGGAGATGGAGCCTCTGCAGGCACGCACAGGACCACTGGGGTTTCCCAGCTGCACTTAGCCGGAAAGAGATAGGGCTGGAAGAGCTTCGCTACTGTTAGCTATGAGACTGTGGTCCCAAGAGAAAGCATGGGAACTGGGACCCAGGAGGCAGTGAGCAAGGCAGGAGTCAGCACATGGAAACAGGGGCTCCCAGAATGCCCAGCGGCTCTCCTGCTTGGGCAGAAGGGTGGGCAGGAACAGTAGGAGGCAGGAACTTCTTGGGGCTGGAAAGTAGCTGTGGGGCTCCTGTCAAGCAAAGCCTGGCCAGAAAGGTGGCCTTACTTGCGAATGCCACCACAGGCCCTGTGAACAGTGAAGAGGGCCACTCACACTTAGAGCACCTGCTCAGGAAGTGAGTCTGGGAGCAGAAGCTGAGGGGATTATACAAAGAAGGGTATCACCCCTTCCCCAGGGGCTGACCCAGCAGGGCCCCCCTCTGAGCACCTGCGTGCACTGGCCTAGGAGCCAGAGGCAGAGGGCAATTCACAGAGAGCTGGGAGCCGATGCCTCAGAAGGGAAAGGAAGGGTAAGTCAGGGCAATCTTGCCCAGAGGAGAGCAGAGGCAGCACCCTCGCTGGTCTCATGCTCCTTCCCCAACCTGCTGCCTCCACCTGAATTCACTCCATCCCTGCCTCGGCCCTGGAAAAGCCTCTCCTGAGACCAGACTGCATCCTGCATGCCCCCTAACTCTGCCTGCTTGCTCCAGTGTTGTGACTCCCATGTCTCCTCCACCAGGACGGCCTGCTCACCCTGGAGGACCCTTCCCCATGCCAGCACCTCAGGCCTCTGCTCTGGCTCTGCTCTCTCCTCCCACCTCCTGAAGCTCCTCCTATGTCGGCTGATTTCCTGAGCCCCAGTCCTTGAAACCCCAGCTGCTCCCACCAATTGGAGCCCAGATCCGCCCCAGGCCTCAGGCTTCTGTCTTGAAGCAGCTCAGGAGCCTCCTCCTAGCTCAAATCCCAGTCACTGAGGTCTCTGAGGCCTGCCACACAGCTGTGGCCACGCTTCGGGTGCCCCCACAGTCCAGGGCCCTGTCTTTCTGCAGAGTCACACCTCCCTAGCCACGCCCCCAGAAGCCCTCTCTCTGCACCTGTGTTCTGCCCCACATGTGGCAAACCCCCGGCCTTCTTCTTGCTCTCCCTACCTGGCGCAGGTTTCGGGTGACCCGGACGTCATGCCAGGCATTGTCGTTGAACTTGCCGTTGACGGGTTCCACGAGGGCCTCGAAAGCTCCTGAGCCTAAATTGATGACCAGCCAGACGGCCCCAGACTTGAGGGACAGGTTGACATAGTCAGCTGACTTGCCCGTGTGCAGCATCAGCCCATTGCGCTGCAGGGTGCGGAAGGCCAGTGTGATCTCGTCAGTGCTGCTCTGGATCGGGTTGTGTGACAGGTCATAGCAGAAGAACTCGTTGCCTTTGAAGGTCGCCACGAACTCCTCCTTGCCTGGACACCACAGTTTGGGAAAACAGAAGGAGGCTGAGTGGAGTGGAGCCTGTCAGCGCCTCCCCGTTCCCCTCCAGCATCCCTCCGGGGCCAGAGTCCTGCAGTGGGGCTCTGGGATTTAGGGACCCTTCCCCTCCCTCCACCTGTCAGTTCTCCGCTCTGGACCCTGCCATCTTAGCTATGAAAAGCCAACTTCTCCCAAGTCCATTTCCAAAGTGGGAGGCTGCTAAGTGGCTCTCACACTGACAGCTGACAATTAAGCTGTCACGGGGCCAGGCAAAGCAGACGGGTCCTCAGCAGCTCCTCCCAGCAACTCTAACCCCCTCCACAAAGGGATGTGTGGGGGGCGGACAAGCGCTCTACCTGGCCGCTCCCTGGGAATCCACCTTGGGATGGGGCACCAAGGGTCGCTCCTCTGGTGACAGCCATCCTCAGTGCCCAGGGACAGTTTAGGCCTTACCATCTAGGATGGACTAGAGGGCCTAATGTGCAGCACTGAGCAGATGAGAATGGGAAGTGTGGGAGGGGGAAGGGCGGGGGAAGACACATGGGAAAGCAATGCAGGTGACAGGGATATGCAGCAGGTAGCAGCAAGCCATTGTGCCAAGATCACATGGGCAGCCACCACGCCAGCTCTCACCTCCACCCAGCTTCCTACTCCAACCCGAGGACAGCCTCTGTAGATCCCCATGGCACTAGGTGTGCAACCTGTGTGTGCCAGCACACAGGCAGCAGCCCCTGCCACCTTCTACTGGCACTTTTGAAGCAGAAGCAAAAGGCCTCCTCTACTGGGGAGGCCTTAAGGGTTGCCAGTGCTCTGCAAGTGGGTGACAAGTAAGAGGACAATGACTGTGGGTCCAACCTCACAACTGCACAAACCAGAGCACAAGCAGAGGGAAGAGACCTGGATGAGGAACCAAGAGAAATCAGAGGCCTAGGACCCAGGCAATGGCCTCACCCAGATGAGGAATCAAGAGAAGCCAGAGGCCCTGGACCTAGGCAGTGGCTCACGTCTCCTTAGCAATTGATGGTGACACCACCGCTGGCCCTGCCTATCTCACCAGGTGGATGAGGGACAAACAGGACTGTATCATAAGGGTATTTATGCAGAAACTGCGCTGTCCAAGCACAAGGATTCTCAGGAGACCTTCTGAAGGTCCAGGAAAGAGGAGGCACCATGCCAGGGGCATAAAGGGCCACCAGAATGCAGCTGCCCTCTCCCTGGGGGACAGAGCTCAACAGAAGTGCCACATGTGGACGCGGGGGTCTCTGGGTCCAGAACCTGCAGGGCCCCTCCCCCACACACCAGCCTGCCTCTCTCTCTGGGCAGGCTGCCCACAGACTCTGCCCTCACTGCCTCCGGATGCCAAGGCACCAGCTGCTGCCCCAGCGCCTGGCACAGCTCTCACTGCAGCTGGCAAGGCCTGGTGTCCTGAGGCCCTGGGTAGTGAAGCTGGGGCGGGGGCACATCAGGACAATCGGAATCCCCCCTACCCCTATCTATTTAGGGGATCAGAAGCAAAGGTAAAGAATCCAGCAGAGACAATAAGGGAAGGAAGGGAGGATGAGTGATGTGGAGAGAGGCTGCATAGAGAAGGGAAAGATGGGCCACCACGGGAGGGACAGAGGAGAATGGAGACAGCTCAGGGATCAGGGAGCAAAAGGTGCCACAAGGCTGTGTAGATAAAGAAAAGAAAGGGAGCAAGCCCCAAGGGGACAGGGAAGGGAGATGGGAAGAGGGCCAGCAAAGAAAGGGGACAGGGACCTCTAGGGAACGAAAGCCAAGGCTTTCTGGGGCCTTACTGTTTCCATAGCAACCAGGCCTGCTGCTCAGACACTGGCAGAGCCAGGGGGCTCAAGGACTAGGAAAGTGAATGTGTTTGACCTTGGGTTTGCCACACGTACTGGCTAGTCCCGCCCAGAAGTCGGGCTTCCCCTCCCACTCCTTCACCTTCACTGCAGTCAAAGAAAATATCGTTACAGAGTCAGACAGAAGCAAAAGAAAGAATAAGGCAGCCACGTGAAAAAGTGATTGGGACAGAACAAAAGAAGCCAGAAAAAGAAGACGGGCTGGATCTTGGCTGCGAAGGCAAAGTGGGAAAATAAGGCCATTCCTCGACTCCTCAGCCCAGCCTCCTGTCTCAGAGAAGTGGCAAAGCTGGCCACACTGCAGTCTGTGCCTACTAGGTTCAGGTCCCTTGGCCACCACACACCCAGTGGTGGCCCAGAGATTGAAGAGGCACACACAGCAGCCCAAGGGAGCCCCAGAGCCTCGGAGGAAAGGAAGTTAGAGAGTGAACAGCTGTAGAAAAGAAAGCCAGAGGATGAAGAAGAGACAGAATATGGAGAAAGCAGCAGGAGGAGGACCTCAAGGTGGCGGGGTGACCTCAGGCAGGTCTGGATGAAGGGCAGTGGAGGGTACTCAGCAGAGCAGTCAGCTGCAGGTTGCATGAGCACTGAGGCACCAGGGGGCACTCCGCTCCATCTCCCGTGCGGGCAGGACCGGGAACTACAACTCCCAGCAGCACCTGACCCGCCATGGCTCTTAAGAGCTTCTGGTGCAGGAAGGAGGTGATAGCTAATACTCCTTGGCCTCCCTCTGTTGTGGGTAGAGGGTGTCTATGGACCCACAAGTGCACCCAGTGAAGCTGAAAGTGGCCAGAGTCGAGCTGTCATGGTCCTGGGTTTCCAAGCAGCATGAAAGAGAGGGACACAGCAGCTGCCTCCTTTCCAGGCCCAGCTCAAAGGCCTCCTCTGGGAAGGTCTCCAGCCCCCTCCGGCCCTCCCTCCTCTCCAGCACTACAGCTGTCTGTTCTGCTCGTTTGGCACTTACTGCCTAGTAACATCGTGTACTGCTCCCTGGGGAGGAAGTGTGATGTGGGAAAGAAGACCTGGGCACTAGTCCTGGCTCTGCCACCAGCTTTGTGACCTTGGCCAAGATACCATAGCTCTGCCCTGCCCTGTCTTCTCCTCTGAAAAAAGAAGCTAATCATCGGCTCACTCACAGGTTGCTGTGAGCATGCAGAAAGAGGGTGGAAGGGGCCACTTCCTAAACTGTGAACCAGCCCACAAATAAAGGGCTCTCCTCCTGGGATGTAACTTGGTGGGGTAGACACTGTTTCTCTCTCTGCCCGCTCCCTCCTTCCCACTCTCCTCCCTCTCTCTCTCTCTCCCGCCCCTCTCTCATTGAATAAATTAACTCCTCTGAACAAAGTCTGCACTTTTCATACACTTTGTATGGACCACGCTTTATGGTACTTATTTGTTAGAACATCAATGAGCCCCCTGGGACGAGAGACCATTCACTCATTTAAAATAAGTGCACTGAGCTCACGCCTACGTAGGTGCCAGGAGTTGCGCAGAGCATGAGGGAAACAGATGAAAATACCCAATCCCTGTCCTCGGGGAGCTCAGGGCAGTGGAGGCAGCGAACAGGTAAAGTGACAGTTATGATGTGCTATGAATGACTCTAATGAAGGTGTGGACAAAGCGTACTCTGGGAAGTGTCCAGGTCGGCCTGCGGAGTTCAGGGAGACTGCCAGTGTGGACAGCTTGGCTGCGCTTTCAAGAGGTGGCTGAAAGAGATAGCAGGCAGCCCACAGAGGAGAAGGGCAGTGGGAGCCGGGGCAGACAGAGGAGCCGCTGGCTGCAGGATGGAGATGGATGTCAGAGAACAGGGCCACGGCCCCACTGCAGAGAGAGGCTGTTGGACTGGCCTGGAAACTTCTCAGGAAAGAGAGCAGTATGGGAAAAGGAGCTAGAATCCTGGAGCCCCAAGATACACAAAAGGGCCCTGTCCTGGCCTTGGGGGCTTTGGCCAGTGTCTGCAAAATGAAAGCAATGATTCGAACCACCAGGGACACAAAGGCTTGCTGGACAATGTATATGATACAAATGGATCGGGGACACCTCATCTTCCCACAAGAATTCCCCTGGGCGGGGGAGGGGCAGGAGGACCCACAGTCCGGGTTTGATGGATAAATGGGGGCCGCCCTGCCACCTTGGTGCTCCACCATAGAAACAGACACCTTCTAGGGATGGGCCTAACAGCCACCACGGAGAAGGGCATCAGTGCTCTAGAACAAGATCATCAGGATAACCGGGCCTTGGGAAGGACACAGAAGCTGTGGCCCCTCTCACCGGGGCAAGCAATGGCGCCTCAAAAACGGCACTCAGCGTCGGCCTACCACAGGCCTCCAGGTATAAGGGGGCACTCCTGGGTAGCTTGGCTTCCCCGTGCAGGAAGCACTAGGAGCCTGCAGCAGGGTGAGGGTAAGGCTCTCTGGGGGCAGTGGGGTCACTGACCTTTTGTCGGCTGGTGCACATCGCCGGCTCCTCCTCTCCCGGCCCCCCCCTCGGAGAACAGTAAGGACCCTACTGGAGAAGCAGAATTGGGGAGTCAGGCACAAGGGGCTTCCCAGACAATCCCACCCCAGCCTGGAGGTGATGGAGGGTTCTCTCCAGGGCAAAGGTGCCACCTGCAGGCTCAGGAGAGGAGGACTTCTCTGGGGACTCGCTGGCTTCAGGACCTCTCGGGAAGAAGCTAACTGACAAGCCAAGGGCCACTGGCCCCATGACCCCATCAGACTCATGAGCCTCGACGTTAGCCAGGGTAGGGAGACTAGGCAGAGGGGCAGAGGGGCAAGCAAACAGGCCATCCCTGGGGACATGGAGGCCCTGAGGTCCTGCTGCCAATCTCTTCCCCCTCGGGGCAAGGCCTTCTCTCCAAGGCTCAGGCCCCTCTCCACTGGGAATCTCTGTCCCTTCTACTGGGTCCGAGTTCATACTCATCAAATCCTTCAAAAGCCTGCCACAGGCACCACTGCAAAAATCCTCCCCAGGTCACACACCAGACCCCTCCCCTGCTCTGTGCCTGTCATTTCCCTGGCCACCTACACCTGTGCTAGTGCCCACAGTGAGTACTCTAAGTGTCACCATTCAAAGCATGAGGCCTCCCAGGATTTCTCAGAGGCATCCCGCACTCCCCATTGCTGCTTTGCCCTCCCTTGTACCCACAGAAGGGCTATGCCCAGCAGGATATCCTAGCTGGGTAGAGCTCCCCAGGTATGTGGGGTTCTCTGAAGTCAGTTCTCACTTCCCGCCACCTGTTCCTCCCCACCCAGCCTCAGCTCCTAAGGGCGCAAAGGCACCAGTGGCTCTGTGTGGGCGCCAGGTGGGCTTAGCTCCAGCCTGGCTCTGACAGTGAACATGTGCAGTCAGTGCCCGCCCCCGGGTCCCTGCCCTATTGCCGGACCCGTGGGGTGGCTTCAAGGTAAAGAAACAGGGAGGAGGGAAAAGTTGCTATCTGGGCACTTACTCCAAGGCCAAGGCCCCAGAATGAAAACTAGGATAACAGCTGAGCTTTGGAGCTCCCTGGAGAATGGGGAGACCTTCTAGGACCCTCCCCAAGGGTCTTCATCTATGACTAAGCTAAGCCATAGCCAGCACCCCCAGATCCAAGCACTGAAAGACAAGGAAGACATGAGTGACCCATGCGGGTCATCTCCCTACTTTCCGCAAGGATTTTCTCCTTCCCTCTATGTCTTGCCATAATTTACATCCCTGCAAGAATCTCAGGCCCCTACTTCCCCAGACCTAAATCCACCCCAAAGCTCAGATCTCTGTACAGCTCTCCCCACAGTCCAGTCTTGGTGCTGTGGGTCCCCTGCCCACAGCTAAGGACCTTGCCCTGCCTGACTCAGTGTTGGACACCCTCAGAGGGTGATGCTGGCCAAGCGTGGCAGCGCCCGAGGTCTGGAAGGTCAAGTCCCTGTGCTCACAGAGTTAAGGCCAAGGAGGGTGAGAGGGGTCAGACATGCAGGGGAGCAGTCAAGACTTCCAGGTTTGCTTGACATCAGGGCTTTGAAAGGTGAGAAGGACTTGGCGGATGGGAAGCTCAAATTAAAGGACTAGTCCTGCTAATTAGAGTTGTGTAATCACTAGCAATTTGTGTAATCACCTATCTTCTCTGGTGTTCAAGGGTCTCATCTGTCAAATAAGGCTGAGAACCACTGAAGATACCAAGGTGAAGGTGGCCAAATGGGACACATGGGAAGGGGGATCCTGCACCTCGTCTCCCTTCTTCCCCCCTCACTCCATTCTGGTGACAGAAGTGACAGGGCAAGGGGAATGCAGGTGCTCATATACTCTTTCTCCAGCCCAGGTCCTTTTCTGTTTACTTGGATTCACAGAAAAGAAAGGATGATCAGAATGAGTGGAAGGAAATAAAACACAGCCATGAGAAAGAACACAGGTGAGATACACTACCAGGAGAACGCAAAAAGGTGACCGGAGACAACGGCAGGAGTTCAAACATCTCTTGATGTCAGAAACCAAGGTGAGATGAGGGCAGATGGAGCAAATCTGGGCAGGCAGAGAGGGGAGCGCACAGACGTGGACCAGCCCCACCCCCACCCCTACCCGGAACCCCCAATAAAATAAAGACATGGCAGAGGAAGAGGGCAGGAAAGGAAGGAAGGAGGCAGGACAGGTGGAGGAGGGGGACAGGGAGGGAGAAGAACAGAAAACTCCAGGCGCAGGTTGGGGGCAATCCACTCCAAACCAAACCAAAACTTCAAACCATACCTTCGCTGTTTAACGTCAGGTGAGCCGGACCTTGGAAAGGGGAAGGAGAAAAAGAAAGAAAGGAAAAAAAAGAATAAAAAGAGAAAGAAAAGGGGAAAGAAACAAAGAAAACACGAGTCATCAAAATCAGCCAGAGAGAAGGGAGAAAAAAAGCTTTTGCTGCCACAATTTAAAAACCCTTTTTAACTTGTGACAGACATCGGGGGAAAGCCCCCAGCCCAGCAGCTGGGGAAAGGGGCCCGATGCGGGACAGAGGGCAGAGGGCAGGAGAGGGAAGAGAGAAAGAAAGATAAGGGGGCACCAGAGCGGGTGAGAGGGGTGACCCAGGAGGATGGGCAGGGAGTCACTGCAGGGTGGGGAGAGGAGATTTTGGTTTCTTTTTTTCTTCTTGCCGGAAAAAAAAAAAGGAAAAGGAGGAGAAGCATGAGGCCGAGAGGGTTGCTTTTTCCTTTTTCTTTTTTTCTTTTTTTTTTTCTTCCGGGAGGCGGAGAGAAAAAAAAACGGTCAACGAGAAAAACGATTCAGATGGAGGAGAAAATAAAACACGACACAAAAATCAAAGCCACCTGGAGAGAGAGAGAGTGTCCTGTTAGCATGGGATTGAGCAGGCAAGGGCACCTCCGACCCCCCTCACACATACCCCCAGCCCCATGACCCCTGTGACCTTGGCAGAGACAAGGGTAAGCAGAAGGGAGGGTAAACCTGGACCTAAGGGGAAACGCCCAACAAAGCAGGGTTTGGGAAGACATCTCCAGGGTCTGCATCCTCCCAGCTACCCCTTCCCAACAACCTCTTTGTGGACAGCAGGGACCCTGCACACCTGCACTCTACAAAGAAGCTGGGGCTCAGGGGGAAATGTTAGAGGAAGCAGGTATGAGAAGTGGTGTCTAAGACAGTGGTGGCAAACCTATGGCACGCGTGCCACAGCAGGTGCCGCAGTAGGCTGTTTGCATCACTGAAAAACACTAAAAGGTTCGCCATCTCTGCTCTAGAGAGACTGGAACAAAGACAGAAGAAGTGGATTCTTCTCCAGGAGGTCTGGGGGACTGAAGCAGCAAGGTGCAAAAGGGACAGCCCAGGCAGCTCGACCCCTCCTCGGCCTCAGTTGGGAAAAACCCAGCCCACTGGATCAGGGTCCTGGCCCTAGAGGGGCTGGCAGCCCCAGTCCCCACAACCGTGCTAAGAGTCCAGGGCTCCCTGAGATGACCCGCCAGCCCCACCAAACCACAGCCCCATCACCTGCCTCCCAGGGCCTAACAGGGACCTGCAGTACCAATGATGCCTTGGGAAGCCCTTCCAATGGCACAGCAATGGGACACAGGCCCCCGGGAGGCAGAACTGGGGCCACAGCAGAAGCACCGAGGTTACAGTGTCTCTGGGGCAGAGCTGAGGGCTGAGATGCCTGGATCCCAGGAGCAGAGCAGGCAAGGAGGCTGGGAAGGGCGTGGCAGGGGTCAAAGGCATGGACCCTGGGAAGCATGTGGCTGAAGGGTGTGGGGTACCTCTCCTCTGCCTTTCTCTAGGGTGGCATTCATTTCCCCTCAGCCTCTGCGTCTGAGGCCAACTCAAGGAGGCCCCAGGGCACCAGCTCACAGAGACACAGGTCAGAGCTGCAGCACCAGTGGAGACCCAGCACTTGGCCTGTTTCCTTATTCCTGGCTCTGGATGCCCACACCCTGTCAGTGACTCTTTTTCAAGAACTACTGGCACCTTCTTCCATATCCCCAAGCCCAGGACCTAGGCAGGGCAGAAACCCAGAACCATCTTCCCACTCCACTTGTCAATAGCAGCCTCGTCCTGCAAGCCCACTCGCCAGAATCCCAGCTCTGCCGCCCCCCTGCACAGGAGCCAGAGGCCTGCGAACCCACCCTCTGTCCCCTGCAGGCCTGACTATTCCTGTGGGGAGTCGCATCTCTCCCCTCAAAGACCCTTCCGCTGCCCAGCTCCTGCCAGCCTCATTAGCATGCGGCGCTCTCCCTCTGTCACCACGGCAACCAGCTGCTCAGCTCCCTCAGGCGTGACAGTGCCAGCCATCTTGGTGAGGGGAGGCCGGTTCCCTTCCTGTCTCCCCCTGGCTCAGCCCCAGCTGGCCCAAGGGTTCCCCCGAAACCCTCCATAAAGCCTATTCCCTACCCACCCCCATCTGCAGTCTGCTTCTTCCTGCCCGCCCTGCCCCCTGGGGTGGTCTTCTACCTCATCCACCTGTGGCATCAGCCCCTCCTCCCCCGCTGGGGAACAGGCTGGCAGTGAGAGAGGGCACTACCGGGGTCCCTCCCGAGAACGCACTAGCGGGCTACTTCTGGGTCTCCTCTACCTGCTCCAAGAGGTGAAGAAGAGGGAGGAGGCGCTTGGCCAGGCTGCAGAGCAGAATGCCTCGCTTCCTGGAGGATAGTAGGCCTCCAGTAGGGTCACAACTCACAGAGACCCCAGTCCACCCTGGGAACCACCCCACCCGACCCACCTCCCCTCTTCCAGTCTCATCTCTGACTCTCCTACCAAAACCCCAGAGAGGGCCCCTGTGAGAAGAAAAAGACAGCTACAGGGTCAAGTTTAGGAGACACGAGAGTGAGCACACGGACATGGCAGAGACACATAGAAGGGCACGGTTCTGGATGCACACACCCCCACAGCCACCAGGTCACACACCAACAGCACCGACAGACAGCCATGCACAATGCCACATCCAAAGCAGCAGGCCACCAGGCCGCCCAAAGAAATGGCTAGGACAGCCCGTCCCACTGACCCCGAAGCACGACTCCCCTGTCACACCCTGTCTGTTTGTCCCCAGTCTCCACCATCCCCTGCCTCAGTCTCCTCCCTGGCCCAGCCAATCTCTCCTGGCTCCTCTCCTTCCTGCCCTCTCCCTGGGGACCCTTTCATCCCACCTCCTCACTTAGCCCCAGTCCCTCGCTGCCCCTCTGCTTCCTTCTCCCAAGCGGTCCCCGCTCCCTTTCTCTCACTCCTTCCATCTCTCTCTTTGTTCCGGAGGAGACATGACATCAAGAGCAAGTAAAAGTCACATCAGCACTAAATCTTATCTTCAGCCCTCAGAAGGCTTCGGTCACCCAGACATGCAGTCT
>PVJX010027523.1:0-24791 GCA_004027295.1 Dolichotis patagonum | reverse complement strand
TTCTCATCCAAGGAGCAAGATGGAAGTCAGTGAATGGGAAATTATTAGGAAAGAACTGAAGTGAAGGGGCATTCTGGCTAAACAGACATAACAGAATTTTTGCTGTGGGCAGGCCAAGGTTATGCGGCATCACCTGAAGGGTGGTACAAGTTGAGGAACCTGATCATATATTGAGAGTGATTGGATATTGAGGGTAGATGCATCTGGCTAAGCCACTTAGTAGGATTCTTGCAAAAATTTGGCCCTAGAAAGGCAGATGTGGAAATCCAAAAGTTCAGGCCTGTTTGAGAAGAGGATTCAGAGCAAGTTTGGTTAAGGAGAGATTCTTTGTTTAATGTTACTTTTTGAAGGACATCATCCCCAATCTCTCAAGTACAAATTGTGTACCTCTCTATTGTGTTTCATGGAACTCTCTACTTACTCCTTAATAGTTATTTCCCATTGTCTTCTAATGTAATTACATACTTTCCTGTCTCTTTGACTCTACTATAGTGCTTTAGGGCACAGAACCTATCTGTTGTCCACTTGTTTCCCCATGTTCTTGCAAGAAGTCTGACACAACAAATGGTTGTACTCTCTCTCTCCAGTGATTTCCACCTTGTAAGTCAGCTACAGCCAGTTGTTTAATGGGCAAATGATGGGACAGTAGACAAGGAACATGTGTCCCATCTGAGGAATTCTGAACACCTCTTGCTAGTCTTGCACCATAATCCTGTTTGTAAGAACCAAAATGCTTCTTTATAAGGCTCCATGCATACTGCTCCAATTTCCCAGCCTCCCCCTTCCAACGCTGTTGCATGCACCTTTCTTTGTTTGATACAGGATCCATGCCATCATAGTGCAGAATATTTGCCAATTTCTGAACTTGGGAAGTCTGATCTGGGCTTTGTGAGAAAAAGATAGCATTGTAGTAGCTCTGAAGTACCACTCAATTGTAAGGCAGCTATGATTCTTGGGAGATGACTGGCTCCCTAATGGAATTTGTCAAGCAATATAATTAAGATTAAAGCACCAATCTACACCCTCAGCTGACGGGACATAGCAGAATATTGTATGTCATGAAGCAGCTGCAGGGTAGTAGATATCAACAGTCCTGTTCAATTAAACTTTGGAAACACAGCCAGAATTAATAGGGAACTTGTTGAAAGTTGATCAACACCTTTTGGAAGGTGAAACCCCTTTCTGTTCCCATTAAGTATTGTTAAGACCATTAGTGAAAATTGGAAGAGAGAAATATGACCCTTTGTGTGGTAAATTGAGAGGCTGAGAAGATGGACGAGATGGAAATACACTGGCAACTCATAATAAGCACCTGGGTGGGAAGTGAAAACTAAAGATTGAAAATTGACAAATGAATCAGAGTGGCAGAGACAAAGACAGAGAAGGATGGAGTACAGTTTGCATGCAGAAGTGATAAGGAAAAGGAATGAGGTCATCAATAATCCAGCAGGGTCACCCATACTGAGGACCAGACAAAGATTACTCAGAAGGTGGCTAAAATTTGCTAGGTGGGAGAGTGGGGAGATTTTTCTGAAAGGTGAAGAGACCACTTTCCAGCTATTGAGAGGCATAGATGGTCTAGGGAGTCACAGGACCAAAGAAGGATACTCCAGATGAGGAGTTAGGAGGTCTGAGACATTTGTTTATTCAGCTGCAAGGTGACTGACTTCAACCCTCTCCATCTCACAGTTGGTTGAATCTGTCCATTGTTACTAATATGAAATTTCTTTGAAAGCTCTCAGGCTATACAAATACAAGGAATTATAATCATGAGCATCCAACTGAATCAAGAGGAAAAGAATATCGCTATAAGGAAATATGTGAGATTTTAATTATTTCCTCTGATGGAGATGAACATGTTTGCAAATAATCTTGAACTGCATCAGTGCCCAAGTGATTTATCTTGGGCTTCAAAGACACACATCATATTTTGATGGAGAAAGATGAAGGGGTGTGGGCTGTGGTTTGGTAAAGAGAATATGACTTTCAAATTCCCCTGGCATTTTAGCTTGGTTCAGATCAGGAAGCCCCGACAGTGGAAAGTGAACCACCGGGAAATAGTGATTAAATGTCCAGGAACACTGTATGCTGCAAAGACATCCCAGGATCTCCAATTCAGGAGAAGTACTTGCGAACTGGTAGTTTTTCACCTACTAACCTGAGTTGGCATAATTAGATGAGGGCTTTGTCACAGGATCGACCAGAGACAATACCTATTACAGTATTTGAATGTTGGGTTTATGCTAAGTACTATGCTGATCACTTTTTTTGGACCATCTCATCTCATTTAACCCTCACAACCACCCTATGGAGTTAGATGCTATTATTAGCTCCATTTTTCATACAAGAAAAGTTAGGCTAAGGAAAGTTAAAAACCTGTCCAATGCCACATCCCCAGGTAAAAGACTAGACCTAGTATTAAACTGAGGTATTGTCTCCAGAGCCTGTGCATTGAACCACTATACAATATTTCCATATACATAACACAGATGACCCTGAGGCTCTGGGAATGACAGAGATGTGACTTGCACAAGGCCATCTGACTAGTTAATGTTCCTACATAACATTTATTGTTGGAATGGATGTAGTATGTGTATAGCAAGGTGACTGGCTTGTTAATTGTTCAGCGCAGACTATTGTTAGTGGTTGCAAATTCCTTTTTCTTTCCCCATTTTCCTGACATTCCAGTCTTTCCTCCAGTCCATTTGCTTGTGCTGGGACAACTCGATAATCATAATCAAAGGAATGAAGTCAGAGCTTGCTATGGTTTAAATGTTTATCCCTCTAAGTATATATTGGAAACTTAATCCTCAATGCAACAGTGCTGGGAGGTAGAGCCCTCTGGGAGGTATTTATGTCATGAAGGCTCCACCTTCAGAATTGGATTAATGCCAATTTACGGAAGGGCTTGAGGCTGTAAATTTAATCCCTTGCCCTCTCACTCTTGCCCTTTTGCCTTCTGCCATAGGATGACAAAGCAGAAAGGTCCTTGCCATGAAGCAGTCTCTAGGTCTTGAACTTCCGAGACTTCAGAATATTAGGGAAACAATTCTATTTTAAAAATAAATAACCCTGTCTGTGGCATTCTGTTATAGCTGCCCAAAACAGAATAATTCAGACCTCCACCATACACTGTCCAAAAAAATTAACCCAATAGATCAGATATTCAAATATATCAGCTAAAATGTAAAACTCTTACACGAAGTATAACTGTTAGCACATTCCTTTGAATGTGGTTATCCAGCTGGCCTAGCCTTTTTTCCATTTACTTCTTTTGGCTTTCTTGTCAAAAAGTTTTCAAAATAGCCATACTCCCAAAATTATATACAGACTCAATGTAGTCTCCATCAAAATACCAACAGCATACTTTATGGATATAGGGAAAACAATCTTAAAATGTACGTGGAACCATAAAACACCCAGAATAGCAAAAGCAATTTTGGGCAAAAAAAGCAAAACAGAAAGCCTCACATTACCTGATTTCAATATATACTACAATGCAATGGTGATAAAAACAGCATGGTACTGGAACAAAAACAGATACATGGATCAGTGTAACAAAATAGAGGGTACAGAAACATTCCCAGACACATTTGGATATTTGATTTCGACAAAGAGGTCAAAAGAATTTGCTGGAGGAGAGAAAGCCTATTCATCAAGTGGTGCTGAGAAAACTGGAAAACTGTTTACAGAAGATTGAAACTAGACTCATGTCTCTCACCATGTACTAAAAGTAAAATAACATTGGATCAAAGATCTAAATATTAAAACAGAAACTATGAACTTACAGGCAAAAAATAGGTAAAACACTTGGAGTCATAGATGTAGAAAGGAATTTTCTAAACAGAACAGCAATTATTGAAGAACTAACAGCAAAAATCAATAAATAGGATTACATCAAATTGGAAAGTTTCTGCATAGCAAGGGAATCAGTAGGTTTAGCAGACAACCTATTGTCACCCACTCCTCAACTAGAGAACTAATATCTAAAATATATAAAAAAAACTCAAAAAAATAGACTGCCTCAAGTAAAAGACACAGTCAAAATTTGGGCAAGTCAAATGAAGAGACACTTCACAGAGGAAGAAATGCAAAAATCACCAAATACATGAAAAAAAATTCAACATATCTGGTCATAGCATAAATGCATATTAAAACAAAACTAAGCTACCAAATTGCTCCAGATAGAATGGCAATCATCAAGAAATAACAAAAGCTTGTGAGGCCATGGTAAAAAGGAACTCTCTTACACTACTGGTGGGAATGTAAAATAGTACAACCTTTATGGAAATCAGCATGGAGATTTCTTTAAGAACTAAAATTAGAAATTCCTTATGACCCAGCTATCTACTTTCTGGGTACCCTCCCCAAAGAATTTAAGAAAATGTACCACAGTGATATACTCACCTCAATATTTATAGCAGAACAATTAATAATAGCTAAATCCTGGAAGCAACCTGTTTCCCATAGACAGAAAACTGGATAAAGAAAATGTGTTATTTATATATGATGGAATACTACTCAGCTATAAAGGACAAATTTGAAGCATATTAGGAAAATAGTTGCACCTGGAAAATATAATGCTTAGTGAAGTAAGCCCCACACACAGGCTTAAATATCAATGTGGTATCTTTCATTTGAGTAAGGCAAAGTAAAGAATAAATTCTTTGAAATAATAAAGAATTCAAGAGAGGATGGATGGGAAGAAACAAAGGAATGGATCTCTTGCAAATGGAAAGGGGTCCAAGAGACCAAGGGCAAGGGGTAGGGGGAGGGGAAGAGGAAATAAGTGGATTAAAGATATGCCATGTATAGGAAACTAATAACTTCAATGAATGTAAACATTTTATTCCATAACATGAGCTAAGATTAATAATATCAGTAAAAATGGAAACGAGGAAAGGAAAATCAGAGGAAGAGCAAGAGAGGGAGAGGGAAGTGGATTTTAAAAAGAGCAAGCAAGTTGTATTATGTGCATGTAACCACTCTCCAAGACGATTATAAAATACATATCCTGCAAACATGTACTAATAAAAAATTCCCTATAGACATCTCATTCCTAGGTTTTATTTTTAAGATCTCTGTTAGTTTAGTGTCTGCTTTAAGTGTTACCCATCCCTTTGCTGTAATTGTCTGGAATTGATTTGACAAATGCCCTGAGGTCGGTGATGGGGAGCCTTTTGCAGCTTTCAGTGATACAAACTGCCTGGCGCAGTACTCTTGCCATAGGTTTGCCACCAAAGCAGCACTTGCAGATTAGCACCAGACAGGTAAAATAAAGACAGTTCTCTGAGAATGACTCTTGGAAAGAGCTCCAGCCTGCTTTCTGCTTTGTCATGAGGTCAGGTATTTGTTTGTTTGTTTTTATTTATGGTGGTACTGGGGATTGACCTTCACATTGTGCTATACCCTTTTCCTTTTTTATTTTTGAGACAGGGTGTCTTTGACTTTCTAAATTGCTCAGGCTGGGCTCGAACTTGTGATCCTTCTGGGAGTGTTGGGATTATAGGCATGTGCCATCATACTTGGTTTACACTATGAATGCTGACTATTAGTTTTTCAGGACTGCTATTTTACCAGAGGTAGGGAACCAGACTAGTGTAAGTTAAAACACAGTGGATATCACTCTTTTTACTGTGAGTACAGCATTTTTCTTGAATAAATGCACCTCAGGCTGATGGAAGGAAGCCCTTGACCAACTTCTAGAGTTCTGAAAAAATTGGTTCTAATAACTTGCACTGGTTTCCTCATTGCTCTTATGGAAGAGAGAATTTTTGGAAGTCACTACTCCATTTTCTCTTCATTAAATATATTTCCCTTTTAATGTATTCTGATGGTATCTTTGAAAACTTTGCCAGATCCAACAACTACGAATAGTCACAGTTTCTGTTGCAAGTCTTTTGTATGTGCATTATTTTCTATTTGTTTGCTTGTCTCTTGTATTTCATTGTTGAAAATTGGTCAACTAGATAATATAGCAACTGCATATTGATTTCCCTATTCGCCCTCCAAGGCTTATTTTTTGCTATGGTTTTCTTGTTTATTCACTTAATTAAACTGTTATAGTGAAATAGATTTCTCTCTCAGTATGGAGGCTTAGTGCTGATCGCAAGAGAGAATAGCCTGAGGCAGATTCACTATGACTGTGGCATTGGCAGTGGTTTTTATCAGAGCTCCCTGAAAGGGCTCTTTTCCTCATCTTTCAGTTAAGCTATGTGCATTTGCTGAAGACACACTTAGATGTTAGGCTTCCCCACTTGCTGAGCGATTGCTTTATTGTGTTTGAAAATGTCCTGAGGCATAAATTGTTCTACAGTCAGATTCAATTAAATGTGGTGCTCTTTCAATACTTGGTATTTGAGGTGAGTATTTGAGGTTTATTCAGATTTCAGGAGTGCTCCTTTTTGCGGTTTTCTTGGTTCTTTTTGGTAAAGTACTTATGTTTTAGATTGTTGTTCTTAATTAAGTGAGTTCCTAGCCTCCTCTTAATTGTGTACCATGAGATAGCCATTATTTTTGAGAGTTCCCCTAGGCTTGAACCTTTACATCTATTTCAGATAAAGTTAGTTTCTTTAGAGAAAACTTCAGAGCTGTCTGTTGTCAATGCCTGTCTCTGCTGTTGGGACAAAATCTCTGAGCCACCACTGATCCAAAGTTGGTCCTTGGGACAGTGGCCACTTATCTTGCAATGACACACATGCTTTATGACCAGGTGGATGGGAAGGCAGTAGCTTCTGTTCTCAGCTTGTCTCTCCCAGTGTCAAATCTCTATTCCATGAGTGAACTGGAGCAAGGGAAATCAGTGGCCAAGTATTATTACTCAGTCACATCTGGGGATAGAACCTCTCCTTTGTTCAGATGTGGGTGAAGGAAGGGACACTTCATGATCCATTTTGGTCACACTCTCAAGGGATTTAACCTCTTCAACATGTAAGGTGGAGGGTAATGATAAATGAGGGCAGTTTGTTGATTTTGGTGAGATACTGAACCCCTTGACTGGTTGCTGAAGGGAGGAACGCTGTCTTTTTGGCCACATCTACTCTACCCAGAATGAAATCTCTGTCAGGTATACCTAGGGAGGGGAGCTAGAAAGAGTGGTTCATGGATCAAGTAGAACAGACGCTCACTGTTTCTACTAACAGTTGGTAGATTTTCTTAAATATTTATTCATTTGCTATCTTGACTTAGGACAATTTTGAGAGGATTTAAAGGGTTTTAAAATGTATTTTAAAAATATATTTTCCCAATTATGCCTGTTTTACTTGGAAATGACTATCAGCATTATTACTGACATTTTGGTGCCTCTGTGCCATTAATCCTGGTATGTCTTTATGAGATTAAGAAAGCCTAGCACATTAGTAGACCATGAATCTGAGTGTGTCTGAGAGGATCATAGAAATGAGGCCTAGGGTACTGTATATTGACTCTCACCTGTTCTCCTGCTCTGCTTCCTGGTCACTATGAATTGAGATGTTCCACTTTCCTGACATTATGTTCCAGCTGACCATGGATTTAATTCCTTGAAACTACAAACCAAATTAAACCTATCCAAGAAGAAAATGGAAAGATATCCATTTTTTGAGTGACTGAGGAATCACCTGAGCTCTGTGGTGTGAGCCAAAGCATGCACAGCAAACCCCAACCAGTCCTACAACCTTGACACCTTGCTCCGAACCTGGTAGGGCCCTGCCCAGCATCCCCAATCTACCATGGACCTTTGGGTAAGTCCCTCTGAGCCTAGTTGGAACTCACCCAGTGGGTTAGACAATAAGTGGCCAGGGAATCACCTGAGCTCAGGGGAATGAGCCGAAGGCCCACCTAGTGAACCCCATTCAGCTGTGCAATCTCGGCACTTGGCTTGGAACCTGGTAAGGCCCTGCCCAGTGACCCCAGCAGCTGTGGGGTTTTGGTGTGTCATGTGGCATGAGCTGAAGGCCTGTATAGTGTACTCAATCTAGCTGGTCAGCCTTGGTATGCCACTAGAACTTGGTAGTCTCACCCAGAAACCTCAAGCCACCAGGAAGCTTCATGGTATCCTGTCGGGTGTGCTGAAGGCTCACTCATCATACTCCCAAGTTTGGAGGAGCCTTTGAGTGCCACTAGGGACATAGTAAGGCCTGACTATCAATCTACACTCAACTGGGAAAACTTCCTGCAGTATGGACAGATATTCTCAACCCAGGAAGCAACTGAGACCCTGCATTCAGCTTCTCCAGGGGAATACAGGAAAATGACAAAATAAAAGAGCAAAATGCAATCTCAAACCTCCAGCTGACCCCAAACAAGCCTAAGAGACATGGATATAGAAGAAAATATAAATCATATATCTGAAACATCTGAAATTATAGCAACTGAAGTAAAGAAACAACTCCATGAAGCTGTCAAGGAAATCAGATCAGAAATAATCTCCCAGGTAAAAGAAGAAGTGATAAATGTAATAAAAGAAATGCTGAGCACATCTAAAGAAGACATAGTTTAAAAAATCGAGGAGCACTGTAAAAAGATGGAGACATTCAATGACCAATGTAATAAAGAAACAGAATGCATGAAACAGATTCAAAGACATATCCTGGAAATCATAAATTCCACTGAAAGCTGGCAAAAACCACCTCAATGAAAATGAAGATAGACTTTCAGACCTTGAAGACAAGGCTGCAGCTAGGGAGCAAGAAAGACATTTTAAAAATAACAAGGGATCAGGAAATAACAATTCAACAGTTGCAAGGTGATGGAAAGAAAAACAATGTAAGGTTGATAGGTGTGAATGAAAAAAGTGACAACACAAATGATATCAAAAGACTATTTACAGGATATGTAGCGGAAAATTTCCCTAACATGTGAATGTAAACTGACATACATATAAGTGATATCAGGTCCTGACCTAGATCCCCAATCTCCAAAACGAGTGTATGGTGAAGGCTTAAATAAAATGAGACAAGTGGTATGATTTTAGGGCTCAAGAAAGGTCAAAACACTTCAGCTGAGTTAGAGACTCTGAAGGCTAAGACAAAGACTTCTCTGGACCATCCATATTTTTTATTAGGTCCAAACAAAGAGTGGGGAAACTGAGGAAAGCACAGGCAATAAGCAGGGCATTGGGAGTCACTTCAAAGACTTCTCCAAGCAATAAATCATGTCAATTTAGGATAACTGTCTTATGTTCATGAGGACATGGTAGGAGTGAGACTGTAGGAGTAATTCCTGCAGATGCAGTCTCTATCTATGTAACTGATGTTTGAGCCAAGTGTCCGCAGCTGTGGTCTTTTCTTGCCTTTGAGGTACCTCTGGCTGCACAGGACACTACAAGCCTCAGCCAGGACCAGTGATTCTTAGAGGTTCACTTACTATGAATCAGCTCCCGTCACCAGGCAAGGGGCCTAGGCTTAGGACAGATGCACAGATAAACATAGAAAGCCAATAGTTAATTTTAAATTGTGCTCAGAGCCGCTTCGTAGTGGTGTCCAATAAAGTGAAGCATATCTAACTCCAGTTAGCCATAAGCAAAATAAATCTACACCCAGACATATAATAATCTACATCCCAGAAATTCAACATAAGAACAGAATATTAAAAGCTGTTAGAGAGAAGAGGCAGCTCACCTATAAAGGAAACCTATTAGAATCACAGCAGACTTCTCAACACAGACAATGAAGTCAAGAAGATCATGGAGTGAAGTATTTCATATCCTAAAGGAAAACAACTTCCAACCCAAACTGATGTACCCTGCAAAACTGTCCTTCAAAATGGATGGAGAAATAAGATACTTCCATGACAAAGAACAGCTGAAGACCTTCATGACCACCAAACCAACCCTGCAAAAAATATTGAAAGACATTCTAGACAGACATAGGAAAAAGCCACTAAGCAAGGCAAACAAATAAACAGTGTGGAAAAGTAAAGAATCAACAGCAGAAAGATAACATGACAAAAATAAGCCAACATATATCACTTATAACCACTAATGTAAATGGTTTCAATTCACCAATTAAAAGAAACAGACTGACAGAATGAAGAAACAGCATCCAACCATATGCTACAACAAGTGACCCATCTAACCCAAATGAAATTCATAAACAGAAAGTCAAATGATGGAAAACAATGCTTCATGTCATAGGAACCCTCCAAAAAGCAGCAGTAGCTATTCTATTTGCAGACAATGTAAGCTTCAAATCAAGAATTATCAAAAGAGACAAAGAAGTTCACTATATACCTGTTAGGGGAAAACATCAAGAGGAAGAGATAATGATCCTAAATATATATGCCAGTTATACAAAACAAATATTAATAGAAATGAAAAATCAAATAAGCAACAACACAATTATAACAGAAGACCTAAACATCCCATTAACACAAAGAGACAGATCAACTAGGCAGAAATTCAGCAAAAAAAAAAAAACCAGAACTGAATCAAACGTGTGAATAAATGGACATTTATGTGTACAGAGTGTTCTACCCCAAAACATCAGAATATCCATTCTTTTCAGCTTCACATGGGGCATTCACTAAAATAGACCACATTTAGCCCATAGAACATGCTTACGTAAATGAAAAGAATTGAAACTATCCCATGTATATTATCAGATCATAGAACCATGAAACTAGAAATTAATGACAAAAGAAATTGAAAAAGTCCATAAACATATGGAAATTAAATAATACATTTCTGAACAATAAATAGGTTACAGAGGAAATTAAAGAAGAAATTAAACAATACAAGCAAAAGAAAATACAAATACAGTGTAACAAAACCTGTGGGACACAATGAAAGCAGTCCTCAGAGAAAATTTATTGTGGTGAATTCCTACAACATGAAAACAGAATGAACACAAGTAAACAACCTTATGCTACACCTCGAACATCTAGAAAAAGAAGAGCAAGTCAAGCCCAAAGCCAAAGAGAGGGAGGAAATTATGAAGATTAGAGCAGAAATTAATGCAATAGAGACTAAGAAAACAATACAAAGAATCAATGAATCAAAGAGTTGGTTCTTGAAAAGAATAACTAAAATTGATAAGCCACTAGCTAACCGTATTTAAAAAAGGAAAGGAAAAAAACCTCAAGTTCAAACATTAAAAGGGCAAAAGGACTACAGACCCTGTGGAAATACAGAAGATCATTAATACTTACTTGGAAAACCATAGGTTTGATAACACAGAAGAAATGGACAGATTCTAAAAACATATGAACTATCAAAGTTGGATCAAGAAAATGTGAAACTGCCCAATAACTAAATTTCAATTAATGAAATTGAAAATGTAATTTAAATCTTACCAGCAAAGAAAATCTCAGTTCCTGAAAGATTCACAGCTAAATTCTACAAGAAATTCTAGGAAGCCTTAATGCCAACACACGTCAAACTTTTCAATGAAATTGAAAGGGAAACAATTCTCCCTAACTCATTCCTGGGAGCAAGTATTACCTTAATAGCTAAACCAGAGAAAGACCCAATCAAAAAAGAGAACTACAGGCCAATTTCCTTGTTGAATATAGATGCAAAAATACTCAATAAAATACTGGCAAACATAATGCAGCAAATCATCAAGAACATCATATACCACAACCAGGTTGGGTTCATCCCAGGAATGCAGGGATGGTTCAGCATACAAAAATCAATAAATTTAATATACTGTATCAATAGAGCCAAACATAATAATCACATGATCATTTCAATAGATGCAGCAAAAGCTCATTTATGATAGGAACCATACAGGAAATTGGAATAGATGGTCTTTACCTCAATCTGATAAAAGCCATCTATGACAAACCAATAGCCAGCATCATATTAAATGGTCAAAAACTGAAAGCTTTCACTCTAAAATCAGGAACAAGGCAAGGATGTCCATTATCACCACTCCTATTCAATGTAGTACTGGAAATATTAGCCAGAGCAATTAGATAAGAGAGAGAGAGAAAAAAAAAGAAATAAGGATAGAAAAAAAGAAGTTAAATTATCATTATTTGAAGGTGACATGATACTCTACATAGAAGACCCTCAAAACTCCATTGAAAGCCTTCTAGATATAAGAACCAAATTCAGTAATATAGCTGGATACAAAGTCAACACTCAAAAATCAATAGCATTCCTGTACACAAACAACAAACTCACTGAGAGAGAAATAAGAGAAACAACACACTTCACAATAGCATTCAAAAAATAAAGTATTTAGGAACCAACCTAATGAAGGAATTAAAAGACCTAGTCAGTGAAAATTACAATACTCTGAAAAAAGAAATCAAAGAGGATCTCTGAAAATAGAAGGTCATTCCTTATTCATGGATAGGAAGAACAAACATTGTGAAAATGGCCATTCTCCCAAAATTGTTATACAAATTTAATGCAATTCCAATAAAAATACTGTTAGCATACTTCACAGATTTAAAGAAGTAATTCCTAAAATTCATCTGGAACCAGAAGAGGCCTAGAATAGCAAAGGCAAATCTGGGCAATAAAGGCAAGGCAGGAGGCATCACAATCCCTGACTTGAAGTTATACTACACAACTACTTTGATAAAATCAGCATGGTACTGGAATAAAAACAGACCTGAAGATCAGTGGAATAAATTAGAAGATACAACTACAACTACAAACACACTCAGCCACCTTATCTTTTATAAAGGGGCAAAACATGTTCAACATGTTTAGCAACCTCTTTAAGAAGTGGTGCTAGAAAAAGTGGATTTTTACATGGCAAAAACTAAAACTAGGCCCATGCCATCATCATGCACTGAGCTAAGGTCAAAATGGATCAAAGATATAAATATTAAAACAGAAACTCTTAATCTGCTGGGAGACAAAGCAGGTGTAAATCTTGAAGTCACAGGGGTAGGCAGAGAATTCATGAAGAAAAATCAAACTGCATGGGAAATACTTCCCAGAATCAATAACTGGGATCCTGTCTTATTAAAATGATTTTGCATGTCAAAAAAATCTCCAACAGAGTAAAAATAAAACCTAAAAATTGGGAAAAAATCTTAGTGTCCCTCAGACAAAGGATTTCTGTCTAGAACATGTAGAGAATTTTTAAAAAATCATACCACTGAAATTCAAGGGCCCAATCCAAAAATGGGCATCTGAGGTGAGTACACACTTCTCAGCTGAAGAAGTACAAATGGCAAATAAATACATGAAAAAATGTCCAGCTTCATTGGTCATTAGAGAAATGCAAATTAAACCATATTGAGATTCTATGTCACTCCATAAAGCATTGCTAGGATCAAGAAAACCACCAATAACAAATGCTGGAGAAGGGTGGGGAAAAGGAACTCTTCTACACTCTTGGTGGGAGTGTAGATTGGTGCAACCACTGTGGTGGTCAGTCTTGAGATTCCTCAAAATTCTGGGATTGGAAGTCCCATTTGACCCAGCTATTCCACTTCTGGGCATATTCCCAGAAGAATTGAAAGCATCATACCACAGTGATATATGTGCACCCATATTCATATCAGTATAATTTTTAATAGCCAGATCTTGGAAACAACCTAAATGCCTATAATCTGAGGAATGATTTTGAAAAGTTGTGGTATTTTTATACAATGGAGTACTACTCAGCTATAAAGAAGGATCACATTGAGGCTTTTATAGGTAAATGCATGCTACTTGATACCATACTCATAAGTGAAATAAATGAAACTCACATATGTAAATACCATGTTGTCTCCCTAGTATAAGAAACTGAAAGAGCAAATAAGATACAAAATCTTTGATAAATATCATAAAAGGTTAAGAAACTGATCAAAGGGGGAAAATAACTCAGGGAAGGAGAAAAGAAAGAAGGGAAAAGAAAAAAGATATAATTTGTATATACAAGCTTAAGATAGCTAAGATGATTTTGCTATTAATTCTATTAGATCTTGGAACAAAACAGTTAACATTTATAGGATTAGATCAAATTTGCATGTTTATACCTGGTAATCTGAGTAACTCTTTTGAAGATAACTATGCAAAATAACCTTAGTTATGTTGCTACCACCTTCTTTTGAAAGCCTATATTGTCTTTGTTTTGGGCTCTTTGTTGTTGTCATTTAGTCTCTTTTGTTTCTTGCTTTTCTCGTAATTTGTTTTGTTTGTTTTCCCCTCTAATACAGAAAGGATAGATGTACATGTAGAGGTTTATACATGCCTAGAAGTTGTCCTAAAGAGTTTACAAGAATTCATTGTATTATGTGTGATGACAATGAACAGCTCCTTCGAAGAAAACGAGACATTATGGTAACCATTGCTGATTTCCTGTCATCTTGTTTTGAAGTCCAGTAATGCTTTTATTCTTTATTTTGATTGGTTTCAGTCTGTTTTGTATTATTTAATTTCAATATATGTGAAAGTATGGGCAGTTATTTTGAAGAGAACAAGAGACAAGGTAGCCAATGTTGATTTTTCTATTGTCTGGTTTTGAAGGCCTGTAATGCTTTCATTCTTTTGTTTTGAATGGTTTTATACTATTTTTGTCATGTTTAAATTCATTGTGCTGTGAAGATATGTACCACTCTCTCAAAGAAAACAAGAGACATTATGGTAGCCGCTGTTGATTTCCTGTTGTCTTGTTTTGAAATCCTGTGTTGATAGCATTGTTTTGTTCTGATCTGCTTTGTTCTGTTCTTTTTTGTTTTGTTTATTCTCTTTAAAATAAAAAAGAGCTACCCATTTTTCTTGAATAGGCAGAACCAATATAGTGAAAATGGCTAAATTTCAAAACTGATATATATATATATATATATATATATATATATATATAATGCAATCTCGATCAAAATACTAATAGCATGCTTCATAGAAGTAGAGAAAACATTCCTAAAATTCATTTGGAAACATCTGAGACCTAGAATAGCAAAAGGAATTCTGGAGAACAAAGGCAATGTAGAGGATATCACAATCCCATATATAAGCTTGAAATTATACTACAAAGCTAATATGATAAAAATAGCCTGGTACTAGCAAAACCCAAAACAAACAAACAAACAAACAAACACACACACCAGACTTAAGTATCAATGAAAAATCATAGAAGATGCAAAGCAAACAATCAAACAAACCTCATAAATCTCCAAATGCACTTTGACAAAGGGGCCAAATATCTGCACTAGAATAAAGATAGTTTCCTTGATAAATGATGCTGGGGAAACTGGCTTTCTACATGCTGAAGATTAAATCCAAGTCCATATCTCTCACAATGCACTAAATTAAATCAAAATGGATCAAAGATCTAAATATTAAAAGAGAAATGCTTACTCTTCTTGAAGATTTAATAGGTAAAACTCTTGAAGACATAGGTATAGGCAAAGACTTTATGAAAAAAACTTCAGCCACACAGGAAATACTAGAAGAAGCAACAACTGAGATCTCATCATATTAAAAGTAGAAGACACCACCAGTAGAGTGAAGAGAAAACCCATAGAATGGGAAAAAAGTTTTTACCACCTATTCCTCAGACAAAACACTAATATTTAGGATATATAAAGAGCTAAAAAATATTCAGACCCTCCAAATTTAAAGGTCCAATCAAGAAATGGGAATCTGAAATGAAGAGATACTTCTCAGATGAAAAAGTACAAACAGCAAATAAATATATAAAAATATTCAACATCACCAGTCATTCGAGAAATACAAATTAAAACAACACTGAGGTTCCATCTTATCCCAGAAAGAATGGCTATTGTCAAGAAATCAACCAATAATAAATGCTAGCTAGGTGTTGAGGAAAAAGGAACCCTTTTACACTATTGGTGGAATTGTAAATTGCTACAACCAATTTGGAAATCAGTATGAGATTTCTCAAAAAACTAAAACTAGAGGTTCCATTTGACCCAGGTATTCCTCTTATTTGTATCTTACTGAAAGAGTTAAAAGGATCACACCACAGTGATATATACAGATTCATGTTTATAGCAGCACAATTTATAATAGCTCACTCTTGAAAATAGCCCAGATGTCCATCAACAGATGAATGGATAAAGACATTGTAGAATTTTTTATACAATGGAGTACTACTCTGCCATAAAAATATAAACTTGAGACATTTTTAGGCAAATGGGTGCACCTTGAGACCATACTTTTAAGTGAAATAAGTCAGACATGCATGCTTCAATATCACACTTTCTTGTGTGAGAAACTGAAAGCATAAATAAGGACCAAAATGTATAATAGATATTGGGAAGTAGGAAGAAAAGCTTCAGATGGGAAAGGAAACAGAGAGGGAGGAGGTGGAAGGGAAGAAAGAGGAAAGGAGAAGAGAGAATAGAAGGAAAAAATGGAAACAAACTTTTGTAAATCAGGAGGGGAATAGGAAGGGTTTGGGGAAAAAAAGAATTAAAATATGTTATGTGTTATGTAAAGGTACCAATCTCCTATAATGAATGTGATCATTATGTATAGAAAAATAGCATCAATAAAATTAATTTTAAAAATTAAATCTATCCACTATTAAGTTGTAGGTGTTGGGTATTGTGCTTTGTCTCAAGAAAGCTCACTAACACATTTGTCTTTCCCTTGTCAATTGAAAAGGATCTAAATACCTGGAAATCTTTGCATTTGTTGAGGTTACATTGCACCTGTATTACAATATCCCTGAAGTATATGCACAAATATATATATATATATATATATATATATATATATATATATCACAGAGGAGAAGGAGTAGATTTAATAGAAATGTTTATTTGCATAATGAATGGATCCAAGTAATTTTTTCAGAGAATGGAGGCCCAAAAAGATAGCTGTGTTTTCTATTTGAAAATGACCTCTACAGTGAAGTATAACTTTCGCTCCTTAAGCCTGGACTAGTGACTTCCTTCCAAAGTACAGCGAGGAAAGGGAAATAAAATAGTAACTTTGCAAAGGAGAAACTTAATAAACAGAATCTCAGTGTACTTGACCAAAGCCAACATCAACACTGACAAGTTACTTTAACTTGATACACTGTGTTAAGAATGGTACTTGTCCTTGGAGGTCTTCCTTCCCAAAGCACATTATCTCAATTGAATCATGAGAGAGACATCAGACAAATGTACATTGAGGGCAATTCTACAAAATATTTAAGATGCACTCTTCAGCTCAACAAAAACAAGACAAAAAAATCTGAGAAATCATTATAATCAAGAGGAACCTAGAGAGATATCATGGCTGAATGTGATGTGGAATATTGATGATAAGTCTTACAGCATTAGATAGAAACTAAGGAAATATAAATAAAACTTGGATTTTAGTTAATTATTTTATATGATCAATACCATATTGGTTCATTCATTGTATCAAATGTATCATACTGATGTAAGACGCTAATAACAGAGGTAACTAAGTGTTGAGCCTATGAATTCCCTGTACTATCTTCTCAGGTTTTAAGTAAAATAGTTCTAATGAAAAAACCAGATGAATGTGCATAGTTACTACAGAATGATGTTTCTAGGGAAATGCTGCAACGTCTAAATTGTCCACACTGGGGCAGTATCTCACTACTTTTATTCTACAGTACACTGAGCTGCTCAGTATATAAACGGATGTTGCATATTGTGTTGTCATGGGAAGTACAATATACATTGCTATATAAAACTCTGCGATCAGTCACGCTGAAAACAACTTTGTAAATTTCTGTTAGAACCAGAATTCATTTGAGCACGAGTCATTTTTCATACTGTTTTATTTTTTAGCCAAATGCTATGATGTCATTATACTTTGGCAACTGCTGTGCTAAAGTTTGGGTATACAGATTATGGCATATATTTCTGTTGGTATCTTGCATAGAAATTGTGTTTGGGGGATATTTAATGAATTGGGAATATATTTATGATTATAGAAAAGCAAAATAAAACATACATCTGTATATACAATATAACCTTAATTATTTAAATTTTTGCATACATTAGAAAAAGAACAGAAAACAACAAGGGTAGTAGTGGTTCTCTCTGGATTGTTGGGTTACTTGTGAGTATAAATATTTTCTTTAGAGTTTTGTAATTACAATGGTTTCCAAGGAAAATGTATTGCATAACTAATTTAGAAAAGAATACATGTGAGAAGCCAATATTTTGCACACCAAAATGTTTGTCTCCCTCATGAATTCTGAGTTTATTTACTTCTTGTCATAAATAAGTTTGGATCAGAAATGTTTTGAAAATGCCAAATTACTTAAGCTCAGGAAAGGGAATAACAAGTATTAGATGGGCTTGACTAGGGTAGTGGGGTGTTATGAAAGAGGAGCACTGTTCTCCTGTGCTCCTCTCCAGCAAGGAGGTGGCTACAGTAGCCGGAAGGAACTACAGTAGTCATTACAGCTGCCAGGCTAGTGCTCTTCCTTGGGTGAGTGCTGGACTTGAGACCTGAGTTGGAATTCCCTTAAAATAAGTGCTTTTTTTCTTCATTGCCTTGAGAAGGGAATGAACATAGAGATCGTCAGCTTGATTCCTTATGTGAAGCTAACCACTGGTGGACTGATCCTCCACTTGCTTGCTTGTGTGCAGGAACAACTCTCAGTTTCTTTTCTTTCTACCTGATGCCTATATCTCACACACTTACGCAAAATCGCCTGTTCCTTCCCAGGAGGCTAGAAGGAGATAAACCAGGTCTACTCCTTCCAGTGCCTCTCTTCACAGAAGGGTTCTTTTCCCATTGCCAGTGAGTGGTAGGAGGCTGAGCACTAGATATGCACCACAAGGCTTCCTGTATAAATGGCTGGAAGTGAATTTTTATCTATGGAGACTGCACTGAGTCATGAAGATGGGCAGGAATAAAAACCACAATGCTGGGGAATGAGTGAACACTGGTCCTAATCCCAAGTTTGCTACTAATCTCTTGTGTGATTTTGAATAATTTCTTCCCCTCAATAGGCCTTCATTTCCCCACAGATAAAATGAGTGGCTTATCAATGAAATTGGTTCCCTGTTGTACTTATAATAAAACTTAAACTCCTTAACATAGAACCAACGATCCTACGCAATCAGGCATCTTCTCTTTTGCTTCCATCTCCTACTACTTCCCCTTTCGCTTACTGTACCCCAATCATTGCTCAGGATTTTTGTACTATCTTGTCCGCCTGCCTGATCCAGTTCTTTTCACCTTGGGTCTCAGTGTAAGTGTTGTCTCTTGGTTTTATTTATTTTTTTTTTTGTACCGGGGATTGAACTCACAACCTCGCACTTGCCAGGCAGGCACTTAAGCCACGGAGCTAAATCCCCGGCCCTTCTCAGTGTTGTCTCTTTATAAAGGTCTTCCCTGACCATCTTGTGGAAAGTGCCCTCTACCTTTTCCCTAGTACTTACTATCTTTCCTACTGCCTTGTTTCCTTTCCTTTCTGGAAATCGTTAATGTATTCTTGGCTTGTTTATTTTATTTGTTGTTTGTCTTCCCCCACTAGACTCTGAGTTCCACAAAAGTAGGAAATCTTGTTGATTTTGTTGATTCCTATATCCTTTGTGCCTAGAGCAGTGGAACAGAGCAGTAGTTGATACTTGCAGAATGAGTAAAGAAGAAATTAGCATTTACTAATTTAACAAACACCTTGACAGTACTTACACTGTAACAATTTCTGTTCTAAGAACCTTACAAATTTAATTCATTTAATTATCATGATAGCCTTATGAGGTAGACATTCTTACCTTTCTCATTCTAAGGACAAGGAAACCAAAGCAGAGAGAAACTAAGTATATTGCCCAAGTTTGTGCTATAGTTTACACAGATTATTACTTTTAAACCTACCAGCACCTCTACAGAAGTAGAAACTATTTTTACCATAATTTGTAAGCAACAAAAAAGTCAAGACTTAGAAAAGTTTAGTGACCTGATTGGCATCACATACCTGGGTAACTGGCAAAGAAGGCCCTGGAAACCAGAGTGTTTGACTGACTGCGGAGCGCTGCCGACTCATGACTGGCTGGCTGTGGATGTTTCATCTGCATTATCAACCTTTGTGTACAAGTACAGATGGTCAGAGAGGACAGGAACTGAAGCCACAGAAGCCATGTAGCAGGCAGATCTGCACTGGAGAGAAGCCAAGCTGAGGGGAGGAGGAGCTCTTTTCCTCTCCCTGCAAACAGTACATGTGAGTGGACTGGGCTTCTTTCTCTGAAGCTGGACACACTCCTACCTTTATGCAGTATTTCTTTAAGGTGTCATGCTAAAGGGACACTGTTAAAACCAAAAGAGCCTGAGTCCTGGGAGAAATTCTTTAGCTACTCCCACATTTTGCGGCTCTAGAGACAATTATGACCACTCTCAGGTTTCACATCTGGCTAGAGAAACAGCACACAGGCCTATTAAGGGCACAGGAGACATTTATAGGTGATTTGGCCAATAAATGGGATGGCTGGATAGACGGTGCTCTCTGGACGTATGGACAAATTAGCAACACTGATCGTTCAGGAGAGGCTGATGGCTCCAGATATACCAAGCAGATAAATGCCCACCTAGCTGCACATGTACTGGCCCAGGTAGTCAGACAGATCCTAGCCAACCTAGACAAGCTACACCTTCTAGATAATGTACTTCCTTTCTTTTTACCTTAAATATCTTTTCTTTCCCTCTGTTCTTGTTCAGAGAACCTCCCTACAGCACAACTCCAGAAGGCACGATTCATTTCACACAATTTGTGAATGGGCCCTCTGGAGTTGCTTCTAATGTGTATAGCAGCTGTGGTGCTGCAGTTGCACTTGTGTGTGTTTTGTGAATTAGTTCTTACTTTTGGTGGTTGGCTATATTGGCCACATCTCTTCCCCATGAGTTCTTTGCCCATCTCATCTGAGAAACGTATAGGCCCTGCTATGATCACTGGGAATCCACAAAGTACAATTGGCTATCTTCTGGCAAGATAAAATGCTCAACCAATGTTCCACTAGGTAAAATGATGATGTTTCATGAATCTCTTTAGGCAATATGTGTGCCAAGTATACTGTGACCATGAGAAAGCCAAGGCTTTCTATTTATACAAGCTGATACTGACAGATTTTAGATATGTGGTTGTAGACCTTTTGACTATGTGTTTTCTTATTTAAAAAAATCATAACAATATATATTATGCTAGCTATTGCTGTTTTCCTAGTATTCTGCTTTGAAGTTCTGCACCAATTTTGCTGCTTTGTTTTATTGGCTTTGTTCTGTTGGATTTTACTACCTTTAAAATTAAAAAAATCATGGGTTTTTCCTTATAATGCATAACAGTAAATATTTTTTATATGTTTGAAAATTAGTAAATGCACAGAGTTGAACAGTCTTGCTTGTGCTTCTGAGGGTGATATAGGTGCAGGCCTCAGACAGAAAGTGCTTCTACCTTCCCAAGCCTATCTTTTGTCATGGATAGAGTGCTCTCTCAGGGGCCTGATCTCTCAGAAGTTTGATCATTAGGCACACCAGGGATTGTATCTGAAAAGAATAAGATTGTTAATTGTGTTTACAATGAAATGTCTGAATAAGTAAATGGAACCTTTTAACATTTGATTAATAACTATTAAGATCTGCTGGAACAGGATGTTATGCTGTGTGCAGCTGGTTATGAATAACAACATCACATGCCTACCATGGGTCAGGTACTGTGCAAGAGTGTTTTATACACATTATCTCTTAATTTATGCAATGTCCCTGAAAGAAAGGAGAGATTCTCATTTACAGATGAAGAACCTGAGAATAAGGTAAAGGAAGTGATTTGCCTAAGCTCCCAGAGTTGATAAAAAAAAGATAGAAACTGGAGTAGAATATTTCAGGTGTGCCAGGCGTGGTGGTATGTTTGTGATCCTAGCTCCTTGAGAGGCTGAGGGAGAATGATCATAAATTCCATGCCAGTCCAGGCAACTTAGTGAGACTCTGTCACACACACACACACACACACACACACACACACACACACACACATCAAGTGTATGTTTATTTTATAACCTTAAAAACGGTGATAAGATCAGATTTGAATGTACTAGAATATGTATATTTTACATTTTACTAGTATTTGAACATTTGAGTAGTAACTACATATATATAATATATATGGAGAGAGAGAGTGACAGAGAGAGAGAGAGAGAGAGAGAGAGAGAGAGAGAGAGAGAGAGAGAGAGACTTCTATGTGTTGCTGACCCCAAACTCCTGAACTCAAGCTATCCTCGTGCTAACCTACTGGGGAGGTGAGATCTTAGCTGCATGCCATTCCAAACTCCTCTGATTTGTGAGTGGACTTGCTAAACCTTCTTTACACTTCTGGTCTAGAGATGCCAGCAGAGGAGGTTCATGAGAGTAGTCCTCAGTATCGTGTGAAACAAGGGAATCAGAGAGTTGAGAAGCCGGGTGTGAGGACAGGAACAGAGGCCTCTAAAACATGAAAGGCCACCTTGACTTTACCTCTAGTTGTTCTTCAGCAGTTTGCAAGAGAGCTGGGGACCATCGGAGTGTGGAGTCTGATGGCCTGGTGCTTTTTCTCGGCAGAACTGACTTGGGTTATAACTACCTTCCTTCCTTTAAATTTCCCTCCTGGGTTCCTCATGTTTTCAGTATACAACATTAGTAGAAATAACATGAACTCTGGAGAGACTATCCCTGCTCCAAGATGTTACTCTGCTGCCCCCTCTAACCCTGTGAGCTCTAACAAGCCATTTAATCACGTTAGACTTCAGTTTTTGTATCTGGATTGATGTGAAGATTGGACTAGCATTTAATTCAATGCCTCACACTTAGCTCTTGATAATGAAGAGAACTCTTATTCCTACATTTCTGCCTCAGATACCTTCATACTTTTTCATTACTCTTTTCCACTTGAAATGACCCTGGAACCTTGAGGAACTTCTGTGTGTCCCTCAAGTGATGCTAACCACCACCCCTCCCACCTTCAGGCTTCAGGGAAGCTCCATTTAACCAAGGGTAGGGCTGCCTGACCCTTTCCCTGGATCAATCTACTCACAGGTATACATTTATTCTTAGTAGTTGTGGGGAACTGATGTCAGGATCCTCCAAGCTACCCAAATCCACAGATGTTCAAGCTCCTTTTATAAAATTATGTAATAGTTGCATATAACCTAGGCACATCCTCCCATATATTTTAAATCATCTCTAGATTACTTACCATACTGAATATGTATCATGTAAAGGGTATGCAAGCAGTTGTCATGCTATGTTGTTTGGGGAGCAACAATAAGAATAAAAAAGTTCACATATATTCAGATACAATTTTTAAAAATTTTCTTCTGAAAAAATAAGAATTAAGATGTACTGTATATATGCATCAACTTGGAATGTAAACATTATGTACTGTGGGCCAATAAAAAATAAAATAATAAATGTTTGCGATCTGTGGCTGATTTATCAAGCCTGGATCATGGTGGCATAGATATGAAACAGGCTGAAAACCTCTTTTAAACAAAATGAGAATCCTTACCCAGATTCAGCCCTCATAGCAGGTCCCAAACAGAAACAAAGGGAAAAGTTCAAATTAAAGTCTAGTAACCAAGCAGAAGTATACAAAAGGTTACTTTATAGCCTTCCTGCTCTATCAAATATCTGTCCCATATTCTCATGTTGTTGGTATAAAATTTCCACTGCAAAAAGGGTACAGATTTTCAGATATAAAATGGAGACCTGGGGGCCCAATGTACAACATGGTGACTACAATTAATAACAGTTTGGACATTTGATATCTGTTGAAAGAAGAGATATTAAATGTTCTCACCACACACACAAAGTCACAACTATGTGAGCTGATGAATGTGCCAAGCAACTTGATAACAGCAATCATTTTATGATACTTGTATATCAAATCATCACATTGCACACATTAAATTTATACAATTTCATTTGTCCATTATATCTCAATAAAGCTGGTGACAAATGAGCAATGACTCTGAAATTGGATAACTCTTCGTTCAAAGCCCATTCACTGTCTGTGTGACTCTGGGCAAGCTATTTAGCCTGAGTCTCAATGCCTTACTGGTTAGGGGAAATAATTCTACCCTTTCATTTATTTTTTAAACAACACTTATTCAACACCTAGCTGCATGACAAGCACTGGGGATACAATGAAGAGAGAAGAGATTAGCGGGACCAGTCACACCATGAATGTAAAATCGAAACTTTTCAAAGCAGCAACAGAGTTGCAACGTATTAGAGACCATGTCTGATACTGAAGTCAAACTGACAGCGAATACTTAGTGACAGATTGAACGTAGAAGGTGAGGTAGAGCAATGAGTCAGAAATCATTCCTTGCTTTATGGCTGGCAGCAGATGTCATTCATTAAGGCCAGCAGCAGTGGAGAATAGGGTTGGTTTTAGGGATCAGTCACAGCTGCTAGGGAATACATAACACACATGCACTAACTGAAAGCCCCTATTAGTGTCAGGACATTTACGCATTTTGTCTCCTTCAATTCGAGCACAACAGCAGCTTTATGAGGAGAATTACTATTCTCGTTTTCCAGGAGTGGAAACAGATTCAGAGGACTGAAGCAACATGTCCTGGATCTTACAGCTAGTTAGCGGGATTAACTCTCATTCTGTAGCCCAAACTGTGGGTTTCCCACTCCTTCACCCTGTGGAGCCCAGCAAAGCCTGCAGGGGAAAGGAAGGCTGATTGACCAAGGCCAAAGACTCTAACAAGGCAGGAAGGGAGGCTGGAGTGGAGGGCAGAAAGGAGTACAGAGAGAGGAAGAATTGTAGCAAAGGCAAAAGGGCTTCTCTCCAGAGACTTGATTGAGATTTATTATTTGGAGACAGGTTGAGCAGGCCAAACTGAGGTTCATATTTCACAACCCCTTCCTTCTACCAAATTTTGGCCCTGAACCCTGAGGTGACGGTGGGGAGTGGAACAAATGAGCAGGCATTTTATGATGTGGC